>LPNX010480510.1:850790-873186 GCA_001517045.1 Pseudotsuga menziesii
TTTTTTTAATTTTTTAAATTTTTTCAGTGTTTTTTATTAAAATTTAATTTTTCCAAAACTTAGGCTATTTTTTAATAGTTTAATTGGAAAAATTGATTTTGTAATAAAAGTGGGCCAAATAATCAGTTTCAGTCATGTAGGTGCTCATTTTCAAGCTAAGAGCACCATGTAAACCCATGGACCCACTATTTCCTAGTTTTGAGTGATTTTCCATCACTCAAGTCAGAAAGCCCCAAAAAATCAATTATTGATTATTTGAATTAATAAATTGATGAATAATGGAGCAAATCCAGAATCCTAGATCAGGGGATTCTCAGCCGATTTGATTGAAATTAGTCAAATCTTAACCAAATTGACTGGATCTGACAAATCCTTGATTGAAGGAGGTGATCATATCAAATCCAGAGTTGATCTTCAGTAGCCTTTATGGGGAATTTCACCCTCTCTCTCTCCTCCACACATGTGGGCTCTCCTGGAAGCTCTGTGGATTGATTTGTCAGTTTATGGGTTGATGTGTTAGCTCAATTAGCCCCCTAGTTGACAAGTAGGCTTAGCTCAGCTTCAGATCAGCATTGATGGACTCTCCCTCAGCTGCAGTGATCTGTCTCCTTGGGATTTGCGCCCCCCTTGGGCTGGATCTCCTGGTTTTTGTATAAATAAAAGCACAAGATCCCTCTTCCAAGCTAGTTAGAGCTGGATTGAGGAGCTGTTGCCATTGTAATACTACTATATTTTGTGAATAAAGAAGCTTTGGAGGCTATACCATGTAGTGCATGTGTTTGTGTGGATTCTTAGTGTTATGCTGCTAATGTGGTAACTGCAATTTCTTTCCAATTTCTGTGCTGCTTTCATTTTTTGGCTTCAAGGAATTGGTTGAATCAAGTAAGGGTGTAAACTAGGCAAGTTAAATTGCTTGCTTATGTTTATCCATATGATGTATGCTCAAGAATTTCAGTAAAATGCTTAAATAATATTATTTTTGCATGATCTTTCATTTTCGTTGCTTTCTACATCTATATCCAGATCTCACGAGGTGTTGTGCAGGCTTGTGTTATCTAGTTGTAGGTTCCCGATTGGATGAAGGTGTGGATCAAGATTGACACCATTCCTTATCCAATAAGCTCAATACTCTATCCCTCAGTGCTCCACAAAAGGGCCTCCTTTCAGCTTGCTCCATTCAAGCAATGAGCCGACCTTCTCTCCTCTTCTTCTCATTTCTTTTAAAAAATCAATCTTCCGGTTACCTATCTCTCCCTCTTATGATCAAATCTAGTTCCAGGAATTGAATATATATTGTTATATCTATTTCATACGAGTCTTAGTGCTTAGATCTGTAATTTCATAAAGAATATCATTTCATAAATATAGATCTAGGTGTAGGAATTGCCTTTTTTGCAAGTAGCTAAATCATAGATCTTGTTACCACCTGAGTTGTACTTAGTGGTTGTTTATCAAGTGAACCTAGTGAACTGGATAAGGATAACTTGTTTGGACTTCAGAAGACCTTTGGAAGTACTTCTGGGAAGTGCTTGTTGTACTATATCACATGTTCATACCCCATGGGGGAATTGTAATAAATGTTCTAGCATGATAGTGTATGTAAAAGACTCGGTCTCTTAGACTTTATTTGTCAATACGATCAGCCCATGGTGTTTTTTCCCTTGGTTATTATTGGTTGTTGAATAAACGACGGATAATTTCTGAGTTTTTCACTCCATACCTCTAAAGTTGGGGTGGTCGGCTTGGAATTTAGGTCTATTGAGGTTATTAGAGTCTATGTGTCAATGTATAAACATGATAGACATCATGGTTGAGTCATATGAACATGTCTAATTCCCCCCAGGTTTTTTCAATTTTTTAATTTTTTAATTTTTTCAGTGTTTTTTATTAAAATTTAATTTTTCCAAAACTTAGGCTATTTTTTAATAGTTTAATTGGAAAAAGTTGATTGTGTAATAAAAGTGGGCCAAATAATCAGTTTCAGTCATGTAGGTGCTCATTTTCAAGCTAAGAGCACCATGTAAACCCATGGACCCACTATTTCCTAGTTTTGAGTGATTTTCCATCACTCAGGTCAGAAAGCCCCAAAAATCAATTATTGATTATTTTAATTAATAAATTGATGAATAATGGAGCAAATCCAAAATCATAGATCAATGGATTCTCAGCTGATTTGATTGAAATCAGTCATATATGAAGCAGATTGACTAGATCTGACAAATCCTTGACTAAAGGAGGTGATCAAATCAGATCCAGAGTTGATCTTCAGCATCCTTTATGGGGAGTTTTTCCCTTGCTCTCTCCTCAACATGTTTTGTCTCATCTGGATGAGTTTTGGTGGACACATCAAATGGATTGAGGCGTCAGTCAGATCAACTCTTTGATTGACAATTGCACTCAATGAGACTTAGATCTAGTTCAGTTAGACACAGATCAGGCATTGATGGACTCTCCATCAGCATATTTGGTCTATCTCCTTGAGATTTGCGCCTCCCCTGGGCTGGATCTCCTAGTTTTTGTATATATCCAAGCACATCAGCCTATTCCAAGCTATTTAGAGCCGGATTGAAGGGATTTCTATTGTAATTGTGTATTGATCATCATTTGTTGAAATAAAGAGAAGCTTTGGAGGCTCAATTGTGGAGTACCTTTCATGTGTGGATCATCATTATCATGCTGCATTCGAGGTGAAACTGTTATTTTTTCAATTTTTGGCACTTAACTGTTGTCTGCCTGAATGGTTATTGGAATAATAGGGATAGATCATTGTAAGTAAGCTTACTTACTTCTATTTTGCTGCATATGTTTGAATGAGCTAATACCTATATGCTAAATAAGATTATTTGCATGCTGTATCATCTACTTCTCATATGTATCTTCAGATTTAATGGTTCTGTTTGCAGGATTTGTTGTGTAGCTTACAGGTTTTCCGTGATTGGAAGATCTATGGTTCAGATTTGATTCCATTGGTTTCGAACAGAGATTGCTAAGATTGTGCCCTCGGTGCTTCACTACCAAGTCTCCTTTGCAGATCTGCTTCAGCAACAAGCACTTCTCTTCTCCTTTTCCTCCTTCAAAAATTTTAAATTCTCTTACCTAGTTACTGTGTTCGAAAGCTTTGTTATCATTTGGATCTGTTATATCAAAGTAAAATTTACATATATCTGTTATTTCAAAGCTTATAGTCTAGATCTCAATTCTGAAAAGTATCATTAAGCCCTCTAGATCTAGCATAAGGAAATCGTCCATTTTGCATGGCAAGTTAAAGAAAATCAGTAGGTTGCATGCTCTAGATTTCCTTTCTTGATTTAAAAAGATTAAATCCAGCAATCAGTGCATATTTCATTGGCTGCACAGACAGCAAGCCAAGATCCCAAGGAAAGCTTGCTTTCCTTGGTTCATTTTTCACCCGTTTAGCTAGTTTTGACTTAATATTTTTTGAGTTAAGGTAGGATGATCCAAAGGTAATATTAAAGTTATTTTAGTAATATGTTATTATAACATGCTTGCTGGAATTTATCAGGTGTAACAGAGAATAAAAGAAGCTGCTGTTCGAAAGTGTCCTCAAGAGCGTTCAAATCCCCCCCAGGGGTCTCCCATTTGACTAAAACATTTAATTTTCACATTTTGTAAGCTCTTGATTTCACCCTGTATAAGGATCAAGAGGAATTATATCAGTTCTCTAATATTCTAACCACTATTAATAAAAATATTTTTTTGAATAGGCTCTTTCGAGCCCATTCCCCATCCCCCCCGGGGGGATTCGCATCGGTGTTCATTTTTTCACTTTTGTTCATCTCTTTTAAAACTAGCGTAGCTCTAATATATAGGGTAGTATACTTTAGTTCATTATCAATTTCATATTCCATATTTGATATTTCAAAGTAACTTTAATACTTACCCCACGGGTCTCCTTTTAAGCCAAAAGGTGAAGAAAGGTTCGTGGTAGTTTAATTAGAAAATTGTGGTTTGCTCATCCTTTTGTGTTTCATTTGCTATCATATTTTATTTCAGTAATTGTAATAAAATCAACCCCTCCTTGATTCCCCGATTGAGGTCCACTTGGACCGAAAGAGGTTCTTGGAGGGTTTTCTTGTAAACAAGAACATCCATTTTAAAATTTACTAAAATTGACAAGACTCAGATGTGTATGCTATGCAATTGGTTGTGGTTCATTCAATCAGTCAAGCTGTATCAAAAGAATTTGAGTGATTAGAATAATTAGGACTCACTCTCCCAAATTGACAAACCATCAGGTGAAAATCCAACACCTAGATCAAACCATCACGGTGGCAAAATACCCAAAGGAAGCGGGAACTTCTGAAAAGTGACCTCGGGGCACCGATCTCTGTCACACCCTAACGGGTGTGTTATGAACAATAGCCCTGTTTCCACCTTTCACATGCCTGGGTCACGTGGCAGAAATCTTCAATCCACTCAGTGTGTCCTTGGGGGCAAGTCTCGAGTCAAGGCTGTCACCTTGTTCTTGACTCCTCCGTTTAGGCTCAACTCCTAACAGAGCCAAGGGGGTAGATCCTATTAAGTTACTAAGGAGAATTACTTAGTGTTGTGATGTTTAAACTGACTTAGTTATTTAGGAGTTTACAATTTAACTATAGATAATCACAGATGGCAAGATGTAAAAGATGAACACACGAAAGCACAATACTGAGACACAATATATATATAAAGCAAGAAGTTAACCAGTGCCTTAGAATGGAGTCAAAAATAGAATCAATATGCTTGCATGTGCTTGGAGTGAATGTTTTGTGATTGCCTCTTGGTATGTTTTAAGTTAAATGTGAAGTATGAGTTGATTAAATTAGGCAAAGGGGGGACTCCAGATATACCCGAGAGTACTTGGAGTATGTCCAAAACTAAACCTTCACGGATACCCGCAAGGAATATGTGGGCTGAAATGGAGTCTCTAGGGCTATTGTTCATAACGTACCCATTAGGGTGTGACAGAGATCGGTGCCCCGAGGTCACTTTTCAGAAGTTCCTGCTTCCTTTGGGTATTTTTCCATCGTAAAGGTTTGATCTAGGTGTTGGATTTTCACCTGATGGTTTGTCAGTTGGGGAGAGTGAGTCCTAATTATACTATTCACCCAAGTGCTTTTGATACAGCTTGACTGATCGAACGAACCACAACCAAGTGCAGAGCATACACACTGGAGTCTTGTCAATTTTAATAAGTTTTAAACTGAGTGTTCTTGTTTAAAAGAAAAACCCTCCAGGAACCTCTTTCGATCCAAGTGGATCTCAATCGGGGAATCAAGGAGGGGTTAATTTTAAAATTTCTGATAAATAAAAGATGAAAAATAAAACAAATACACAATTCTGGTATTCTAATTAGTCCTACCACGAATCTCTTTCCCCTTTCAGGTCAATCGGGAAATCGTGGGGTAAGTATTATGATTACTTTGAAATGTAAAATATGGAGTATGATATTAATAATGAACTAAATTATACTACCCTGCAAATTAGATCAATTCTAGTTTAAAAAAATAAATAAGCAGAAAGCGACGAAAAGGACACCGACGCAAATCCCCCAAGGGGGGATGGGGAATGGGTTCGAAAGAGCCTATTACAAAAATGATTTTATTTATTAATGGTTACAGTATCATAGAACTGATATATCAGAAAATTCTTGGTCCTTATACAGGCTGAAACCAATATTTTACAACTTTGGAAAACTTTTGAGTTTTTAGTGGAAAGGGAGACCCCAGGGGGGATTTGAACGCTCCTGAGGCCACTTCCGGACAGAAGCTTCCTTTATTTTCTGTCATACCTACTAAAATATAGTGAGCATGTTCAAATAACATATTCCCAAAAGCACTTTAAGAGTACCTTTGGATCAGCCTAACTTATCTAAAAAAAAATGAAGTTAAACTAGCTAAACGGGCGAAAAGGGAACCAAGGAAAGCAAGGTTTCCTTGGGATCTTGGCTTGCTATTTGTGAAGCCAATTAAATATGCACTGATATTGTAGAATATTAAAATTTATTGTACAGCAAATGAAACTACCTTAACAGAAAGCCACAAATTTTCACTAAAAATGCTTGCGACAATATGGTAGTTTTAGCTAGATCTCTTGAAATTGAACTTTATGTGCAAAACAAAACTAAGATCTAGAATTTGGAAGGGATATTACTAATTATATCTATGTGTATTTTTCTTAATGAGATAGATTAGAGTAATAAGAAAACTTTAAAGTAACCAGTTTGAGAAAAATTTAAGATTTTTTGAAGGAGAGAAAGGGGAAGAAAGGTGCTTGTTGTTGAAGAAGATCTGCAGAGAAAACTTGGTAGTGAAGCACCGAGGGGCACGATCTTAGAAATATATTCTAGAAATCAATGGAATCAAACCTAAACCATAGATCTTCCAGTCATAGAAAACCTGTATGCTACAAAACAACTCTTGCAAACAGAACTATCAAATCTGAAGATACATATGAGAAGGGGATGATACAGCATGCAAATAATCTTATTTAACATACAGGTATTAACTCATTCAAACATATGTAGAAAATAGAATTAAGTAAGCTTACTTAAAATTATCTATCCTTATGATCTCAACAACCATTCAGGCAGACAATAGTTAAGTGCAAAAAATTGGAAAGAATAGCAGTTTCACCTCGAATGCAGCATGCCAATGGCAATCCACACATGAAAGGTACTCCACAATTGAGCCTCCAAATCTTCTCTTTATTTCAAAAAATGAAGATCAGTACATAGTTACAATGGCAAGCCCTTCATTCCATCTCTAACTAGCTTGGAAGAGGGAGCCTCAAGCAGGATATTTACAATTTACAGGCCATCCAGCCCAGGGGGGGCGCAATTCTTCATGGAATCAAGTGAAATCAACTGATGGAGAGTTCATCAATGTAGAACTAAAGCTTAACTGAGCCTACTTGTCAACTGGGGGCTTGATTGAGCTGACACATCAACCCATACACTGACACCTCAGTCGACAGAGCATCTAGGAGAGTCCACACGTGTGGAGGAGAGAGAGAGGGTGCAATTCCCCATGAAGACAGCTGTAGATCAACTCTATATCTGATTTGATCCCCTCCTTCAGTCAAGGATTTGTCAGATCCAGTCAATCTACTTCAGATTTGACTGATTTCAATCAAATCGGTTAAGAATCCACTGATTTATTGATTTTGGATTTGCTCCATTATTCATCAATTTATTAATTAAAATAATCAATAATTGGTTTTTGGGGTTTTTTGACCTAAGTGATGGAAGATCACTCAAAACTTAGGAAATAGTGGGTCCATGGGTTTACATGGTGCTCTTAGCTTGAAAATGAGCACCTACATGACTAAAACCGATTATTTGGCCCACTTTTATTACAAAATCAATTTTTCCAATTAAACTATTAAAAAATAGCCTGAGTTTTGGAAAAATTAAAATTTAATAAAAAACACTGAAAAAACTAAAAAATTGAAAAATTGAAAAACACCTAGGGGGACTTAGACATGTTCATATGACTCAAAAATGATGTCTAGCATCCTTATACATTGACACATAGACTCTAATAACCTCAATAGGCCTAAATGCCAAGCCGACCACCCCAACTTTGGAGGTATGGAGTGAAAAAATGAGAAATTATCAGTCGTTTATTCCACAACCAATAATAACCAAGGGAAAAAACACCTTGGGATGATCGGATTGACAAATGAAGTCTAAGAGACCGAGTCTTTTACAGACACTATCATGCTAGAACATTTATTACAATTCCCCCATGGGGTATGAACATGTGATATGATACAACAAGCACTTCCTAGAAGTACTTCCAAACATCTTTTGGAAGTCCAAACAAGTCAACCCTGTCTGGTTCACTAGGCTCACTTGATAAAAAACCACTAAGTACAACTTAGGTGGTAACAAGCCCCAGAGACTCCATTCAGCCCACCCAGAGACTCCATTCAGCCCACATATTCCTTGCGGGTAGCTGCGAAGGTTTAGTTTTGGACATACTCCAAGTACTCTCGGGTATATCTGGAGTGCCCCCACCTCGCCTAATTTTAATCAACTCACACCTCAAATTTAACTTAAAACGTACCAAGAGGCAGTTGCAAAATATTCACTCCAAGCACATGCAAGTAGATTGATGTTATTTTGACTCCATTCTAAGGCACTGGTTATTTTCTTACTTTATATATATATTGTATCTCAGCATTGTGCTTTCATGTGTTCATTTTTGTATCTTGTCATCTTTGATTGTTTGTAGTTAAATTTCAAACTCCTAAGTAACTCATTCAGTTTAACATCACCATACTAAGCAATTATCCTTAGTAACTTAATAGGGTCTACCCCCCTCTGCTTCGTTAGGATTTGAGCCTAAACGGAGGAGTCAAGAACAAGATGACAGCCTTGACTCAAGACTTTCCCCCAAGGACACACCGAGTGGCTTGAATATTTATGCCAAGTGACCCAGGTGTGTGAAAAGGCGGCAACATTTTTTGGCGCCGTTGCTGGGGATAAATATTTTTATTCCCGAGTACGACTTTTTTTTTCTTCATTTTTTGTTTTTGCTTTGTTTGATGAATGCTTAGAGTAGATCTTTAATTTTCATCTGGCGACTCGACTAATTTTTTTCCAGTTTTTATATTTATAAATGCTTATATTTCTTTTTCACATGGCGACTCCATTGAAGGGATAAAACCCTGCTTTCTCATATATTTGTTGAGACTTCTTGTGTGTAGATGAGCTCATACAACATAGTAAAACCTTAAAATGCTTATTATTCGATAGCTCCACTTCAGTACAAAATACATGGTTGATATATTCTACTGATAGGCCATTATGGATGATGAAGATTATGGTGCTCTAATTTCTAGTGCATATCCTTCCATCGATTTCTCGGGCATCTTGGGTTTTCCTAACTTTGAACCATATCTCCAGGATGAAAGATATTCCCAGGCTCCGACTTTTTATGGAAATGGTGATTCAGCTATTTGTCACATCATATTTGTTTTTGCATTTGTGACAAAACTCAACATACTTCATAGGGATAATGTGATGCGAATATTTGCTCATTCTTTGAAAAATAAGGCTTGGACATGGCTTTGTGGTCTTCCTGATAAATGCATTACCTCCCATGGAGATTTGTGTGCTATGTTTTTTGAGAGGTGGCATGATGGTAAGGGAGATATGATGACGGTTGTAGAAAGGACCCTCACCTACCTAAATGAGATAAAGGATCCCATGACTTCCATTGTAGATGAGGACACTCGGGATGATCCTATTGAAGAGCTTCAGGAGGAGCCCATGATGGAACACATTGTTGAAGACTCTCCTCATATCACCATAGCTGAAGACATTGAAGATTTGGTGTATTCTCAAGTGTGTTGCAATGCTGATATCTTTCCAGAAATCCCCTTAGGAAAATCCATTGAGCAACACATACCAAGTGATCCCATTGAATATGTCCAAAAGTTTTCCTTGATTGAATATCCTTTTCATGATATCATAACAGAAGCCTATAAAGAAACTTATGATAAGATCAGTATGGTGTGTGGTGACACTAGACCTTGTTCTCCACATGTTGATGAAGGTTTGGAAATTTTATTTCCCTGTAACGTTTTATCTGAAGAAGATTGTTATGAATACAAGGAAGACATGGATAGGCAGGAGCATGATGCCATGGATGAAGAGTCCCCCACATATGACATGGATGGGAGTGATGATTATTGGAATTTCATAGATAATCCAAATTGTGAAAATCTTGTGGAGAATCCCATCCATGATATGTCCAACAATGGGAGTGTCAATTCAAAAATTTGTGGAAGTCCAATCTATGATACGTCCATAGAAGGGAGCATGGATTTGGATGCCTGGGAAAACCTTAGTATGGAAGAGGAGCATTCTGAATTTTCACGTGATCATTCAGAGTCATACCATGCGGAGCCACACCAGGGTATCACTAATAAAGACATTGAGAAACAGTATTGTGAAAAGTCAGATGTGATGCAGTGAGTGGATTATAAGTCTCAGCCATCTTTTTCACATATAGAGGTTCCTTATGATTTGGAGCCGCTTGGGGCTTGTGCAACAAGTTATCATTTGATAAGCCCTAGTGATCAGTATGATGATGTAGTCAAACATCCTCATCATGCTGATTGGTATATTAGTCCTATCCAGTCATGGATAGAAGCATCCTGCATGAGCACATACAAGTTGGGGAATAATTTTTATGAAATTATTCATGCCTATGATCTCCCATCCATCCTGCCCGTTCTGAATCATCAAGCACGTTTGAAATTTCTGAATAAGGTATCCTCACTTTGGCTGGTAACCAAAGACAAGGAATTTTTTTTTATGTTAATAAAATGCTTGGGTGGTTACATTGGATTTATGATTACACTTAAGCCTTTTTATATCATGCTTAGAGTAGGAAAATAAGCTCCTTGAAAGAGAGCATTTACTTTCTGCATTTCTATTTTATATTTGGCTATAATAAAACTTTGCTTCTTTTATTTAGTTACATTTATTTTGTTTAAATAAATCAGCTTAATGGTTCATTTGGTTTTTTATAAAACTTGTGCTACTGAGGTTTTTATTGTCAAGTTGAGATGTTTTTACAGGGTATATAAACCAGAGATTCTGGTGTTCTCGTATCCTCTCCTTGCCTTAAAGACCAGATCGAGCACACGTCCCACAGTTGGAGCCAGAATGTTACCACCTAAGTTGTACTTAGTGGTTGTTTATCAACTGAACCTGGTGAACCGGACAAGGATAACTTGTTTGGACTTCAGAAGACCTTTGGAAGTACTTCTAGGAAGTGCTTGTTGTACTATATCACATGTTCATACCCCGTGGGGGAATTGTAATAAATGTTCTAGCATGATAGTGTCTATAAAATACTCGGTCTCTTAGACTTTATTTGTCAGTCCGATCAGCCCAGGGAGTTTTTTCCCTTGGTTATTATTGGTTGTTGAATAAACGACTGATAATTTCTGAGTTTTTCACTCCATACCTCCAAAGTTGGGGTGGTTGGCTTGGCATTTATGCCTATTGAGGTTATTAGAGTCTATGTGTCAATGTATAAACATGCTATACATCATGGTCGAGTCATATGAACATGTCTAATTCCCCCTAGGTTTTTTCAATTTTTTAATTTTTTAGTTTTTTCAGTGTTTTTTATTAAAATTTAATTTTTCCAAAACTTAGGCTATTTTTTAATAGTTTAATTGGAAAAATTTATTGTGTAATAAAAGTGGGCCAAATAATCAGTTTCAGACATGTAGGTGCTCATTTTCAAGCTAAGAGCACCATGTAAACCCATGGACCCACTATTTCCTAGTTTTGAGTGATTTTCCATCACTTGGGTCAGAAAGCCCCAAAAATCATGTATTGATTATTTTAATTAATAAATTGATGAATAATGGAGCAAATCCAAAATCATAGATCAGTGGATTCTCAGCCGATTTGATTGAAAACAGTCAGATATGAAGTAGATTGACTGGATCTGACAAATCCTTGACTAAAGGAGGTGATCAAATCAGATCCAGAGTTGATATTCATCATCCTTTATGGGGAATTTTTCCCTCCCTCTCTCCTCAACATGTTTTGACTCATCTGGATGAGTTTTGGTGGATGCTTCAGTCAATGGGTTGAGGTGTCATTCAAATCAGCTCTCCAATTGATAATTGCACTCAGTGAGACTCAGATCTGGCTCAGTTAGACATAGATCAGGCATTGATGGACTCTCCATCAGCATATTTGGTCTATCTGCTTGAGATTTGCACCCCCCTGGGCTGGATCTCTTAGTTTTTGTATATATCCAAGCATAGCAGCCTCTTCCAAGCTAGTTAGAGCTGGATTGAAGGGCTTGCTATTGTAATTGTGTATTGATCATCATTTGTTGAAATAAAGAGAAGATTTGGAAGCTCAATTGTGGAGTACCTTTCATGTGTGGATCATCATTATCATGCTGCATTCGAGGTGAAACTGTTATTTTTTCAATTTTTTGCACTTAATTGTTGTCTGCCTGAATGGTTATTGGAATCATAGTGATAGATCATTGTAAGTAATCTTAATTACTTCTATTTTGATGCATATGTTTGAATGAGCTATTACCTGTATGCTAAATAATATTATTTGCATGCTGTATCATCTACTTCTCATATGTATCTTCAGATTTAATGGTTCTGTTTGCAGGATTTGTTGTGTAGCTTACAGGTTTGCCATGATTGGAAGATATATGGTTCATGTTTGATTCCATTGGTTTCCAATAGATATTTCTAATATTGTGCCCCTCGGTGCTTCACTACCAAGTCTCCTTTGCATATCTGCTTCAGCAACAAGCACTTCTCTTCTCCTTTTCCTCCTTTAAAAATTTTAAATTCTCTTACCTAGTTACTGTGTTCGAAAGATTTGTTATCATTTGGATATGTTATATCAAATTAAAACTTACATAGATCTACTATTTCAAAGCTTATAGTCTAGATCTCAATTCTGAAAAGTATCATTAAGCCCTCTAGATCTAGCATAAGGAAATCATCCATTTTGCATGGAAAGTTAAAGAAAATCAATAGGATGCATGCTCTAGAATTCCTTTTCTATTTTAAAAAGATTAAATCCAGCAATCAATGCATATTTCATTGGATGCACAAACAGCAAGCCAAGATCCCAAGGAAAGCTTTCTTTCCTTGGTTCCTTTTTCACTCGTTTAGCTAGTTTTGACTTAATATTTTTTGAGTTAAGGCAGGGTGATCCAAAGGTACTCTTAAAGTGATTTTGGGCATATGTTATTCTAACATGCTTTCTGGTTTTTAGTAGGTGTAACAGAAAAGAAAAGAAGCTGCTGTTCGAAAGTGGCCTTAGGAGTGTTCAAATCCCCCAGGGGTCTCCCATTTGACTAAAACCTTTAATTTTCACATTTTGTAAGCTCTTGATTTCACCCTGTATAAGGATCAAGAGGAATTATATCAGTTCTCTGATATTGTAACCACTGGTCTACCCCCCTTAGCTTCATTAGGAGTTGAGCCTAAACGGAGGAGTCAAGAACAAGGTGACAGCCTTGACTCGAGACTTGCCCCTAAGGAGACACCGAGTGGATTGAATATTTCTGCCACGTGACCTAGGTGTGTGAAAAGGCGGCAACAGATCTAAAAATTGCTTATAAGGTAGTTTTTTTTTTCGTTCTTTAAAGATTTAAATTCTGCAAGAAAAGTGCATATCTCATTGGCTGCCCAAACAGCAAGCCAATATCCCAAGGAAAGCTTGCTTTCCTTGGTTCCTTTTGCAAAACTAGATTAACCCCTTTTAACAATTTTTTACTTAGTTTTTTTCAGTAACTAGCGTGGTGACCCAAAACACTTTTAAAGTGTGTTCAGGCACATTTGATTTTAATTGCTTGTTGTTTTTTAATAGTTCTAACAAAAAGAGAAGGAGACTCTACCCATTTTCCGACTCTTGGACGAACCAGAGCTTCCCAGAATCTTCCCCCACCGCTATGTTTTGAGTTTGGCTTGTTACAAGCTTGTTGTAAGCCTTTGGATCCCATATAACAAGGACCAATGTGCATCAGTTTCAATTTGCTGATATTATAAAACACTGCTAATAAAAACAAAAGATCTTTTTGAATATGCTCTTTCGAGGCTATTCACCATCCCCCCTGGAAGGATTTGCGTCCATGTCTTTTTTTTTTACATTTCGTTTACCGTTTTTTTAATATAGCATAGTTCTAATCTGCAGGGTAGTATACTTTGATTTATAATCATTCCATATTCCATATCTATGGTTTCAAAGTAATTTTAATACTTACCCCATGACTTTACGATTGACCCGAAAGGGGAAAGAGATGCGTGGTAGGACTAAATAGAAAATCAACATTGTGTATCTTTGTTTTCTTTTTCACCAACTGTTTCATCAGCTATAATAAAATTAACCCCTCCTTGATTCCCCAAGTGAGATCCACTTGGATCGAAAGAGGTTCCTGGAGGGTTTTCTTTTTAACAAGAACACCTATCTTAAAATTTACTAAAATTGACAAGACTCCGATGTGTATGCTCAGCACTTGGCTACAGTTCATCCAATTAGTCAAGCTGCGTCAAAATAACTTGAGTGACTAGAATAATTAGGATTCACTCTCCCAAATTGACAAACCATTAGGTGAAAATCCAACACATCGATCAAACCATTATGGTGGCAAAATACCCAAAGGAAGCGGGAACTTTTGAAAAGTGACCTCGGGGCGCCAATCTTTGTTACACCTATGGGTGCATTATGAACAATAGCCTTAGAGACTCCATTCAACCTACATATTCCTTGCGGGTAGCCGTGTAGATTTAGTTTTGGACATACTCCAAGTACTCTTGGGTATATCTAGAGTCCACCCCTTCACCTAATTTTAATCAACTCATATTTCACATTAACTTAAAACGTACCAAGAGGCAATCGCAAAATATTCACTCCAAGCACATGCAAGTACATTGATTATCTTTTGACTCCAGTTTAAGGCACTGACTATTTTCTTTCTATATATATATTGTGTCTCGGCATTGTGCTTTTGTGTGCTCATTTTGTATCTTGTCATCTATGGTTGTTTATGGTTAAATTTGAAAACTCCTAAGTAACTCATTCAGTTTAACACCATCACACTAAGTAATTAGCCTTAGTAACTTAATAGGGCCTACCCCCTTGGATTTGTTAGGAGTTGAGCCTAAACAGAGGAGTCAAGAACAAGGTTACATCCTTGACTCGAGACTTGCCCCCAAGGACACACGGAGTGGCTTGAAGATTTCTTCCATGTAACCCAGTTGTGTGAAAGGCAGCAAGCGTTAGTTGCAAAAGGTTTTAATCAACTTGAAGGTATAGATTATAATGAAACTTTTTCCCCTATTGCTAAAATGAATACAATAAGAACAATTTTATCTATTGCTTCATTTATAAATGGGAAATACACCAAATGGATGTTAAAAGTGCTTTTTTAAATGGTGATCTTAATGAATAAATTTATATGCAACAACCTCCTAGTTTTATTAATGCTAAATCATCAAATTTAGTATGTAAATTACACAAGTATTTATATGGTCTCAAACAAGCACCTGGGGCTTCGTATGATAAAATTGATGCATATTTTTTGAAGAATGGTTTTAAGCATTGTATATCTGATCCAAATCTGTATGTTCAGAACTTTGGTACTAATATTCTCATTGTTGTTTTATATGTATATGATCTAATCATCACAAGAATCTAGCTTACATTAATTCAAAATCTAAAAATGATCTTCAAAAGAAGTTTGAAATGACTGACCTTGGTTTACTGCATTATTTCTTGGGTCTTCAAATCTGGCATATGGTATATGGTATGTTTCTTTCTCAGCCGAAGTATGCTACAGACTTGTTGGCTCGTTTCCATATGAGTGATTGTAAATATGCTCCTACGCCATTTCAGTCTGGTGTAAAGTTAACTGTTGAGTGTACCATACCACTTGTTGATGCTATTATTTATCGTTAACTTGTAGGTAATTTGATATATTTAACTCACAGCTGACCATATCTCTCTTTTGTCATCAGTTTGGTTTCTTGGTTCATGCAGCAACCTCATGAAAGTCATTGGCAAGCAACCAAGAGGATTCTGAAATATTTATAGGGGACATTACACTATGGTGTTTTTTATTTGAGCAATACTACAGTTTCACTCTCTATTTACACAGATTTTGATTGGGCAGGTGACAGTTCTGATCAACGGTCCACTGTAGGTTATGTATTTCAACTTGGTTCAGGTTCGATTTCTTGGTTGAGAAAGAAGGTGAAGACTCTTTCTTTATCTTCATGAGAAGCAGAATATAGAGAAGCCAAAGAAGAAGCTAAAGAAGCAATTTGGTTACGACATGTTCTTACAGAGCTTGTTTTGGCTCTGAAATCATCCACTGTGTTGAAATGTGACAATCAGGGTGCAATCTAGCTTGCTTATAATCTGATATATCACTCCAAGATAAAGTATCTCGACCTTGATGCTCATTAAATTTGTGGACTTGTGGAAGATGGTATTCTTTCTCTTCAGTATTGTCCTACTGAGTAGCACGAAACAAATATCTTCACCAAATTCTTCACCAAGGCGAAGTTTGTGCATCTTCGTTCCTTGCTTGGAATGCAGGAATTTTTCATCAAGGGGGAGCAGTAATGACTCCTTCCTTCTTTAGTGTTAGTGTGGGCCCTTCTCCCAGCCATTATTAAGGGGGAGTGCTGGAATATATTATATTCCTTGGAAGGTAATAATGTCTTTGTATTATGTCGAAAGTTGTCTACAATCTTATGTAAAAGAGTAATACATTTAACCCATACTTATATGGTGTTGTATTTACTTGTGTAGAGTATTTTTTTATGGTATTGTATTAAGAGATGTTATTTTGGAGAATTATATTATCCCACATGCAATATGTGAGATTAATTCATCCTCATCTCTTAGTATATAATAGGGTCAAGTGAGTCTCTACACATCATGTACATCAACATGTAGTAGTGGTACTGTGACACTATTGTACATCATCTATATTCTTTGGGGTATTTGTGCTTTTCTCTCTTGTAAGATTGGAGAAGACATTCTAGAGATAATATAAGACTACCTTCCCATGGATGTAACCCATTAGGGTGAACCACGTATATCGGTGTTCTTTTGCCTTTTTCTTTTCCTGTTCTTATCTTTTATGATATATTGTTGGTTGCTTAGATAGGTTAACTAGTTTAGCTTGACTCTACTATTCTAACACTATAAAGTGTCAAGTTCAAATTGTTCAAGAAAACCTAAGTGATTCTTCTTTGAGATATGAAAAAAAAACTCCTTACAACTATATAATCTAATAAGTGTCCACCTATTCATAATATGAAGAAAAACATAGAAAAAGAACCTTGTTAAACTATTCAATTCTAGTCCCACTTTGAGATTCTTTCATTTCAGCATCATTCTTCTTGAATGGGTCTTTTAGAGTCTGGAAATATTCATCTTCCTCTTTCGCAAGGGACTTTTGAATATTGTCTTCCTCTTTGCATATCTCTAAGATCAATCCTATACAAAATGAAGATTGCTCCACTAAGGATTGTGAACTGTAAGAAAATCCTCAAATGATATTATAATTCATATC
This sequence comes from Pseudotsuga menziesii, assembly GCA_001517045.1. Lineage (NCBI taxonomy): Eukaryota > Viridiplantae > Streptophyta > Pinopsida > Pinales > Pinaceae > Pseudotsuga > Pseudotsuga menziesii. Next base: position 867,890 of record LPNX010480510.1, read on the forward strand.
AAGGTCTTCATTTAACTTAGTTAATGTACTGGTTTTAGATTTCATTGCTTTCTCCAAATTACCAGCCATGTTCTTATATGTTCATATGTAGTTCCCAATTCTATCATTTAAATATCGATTGGAGGTATAAAGATAATCTAGTTGTTTGATCAATAATATGGCTATCTTCCTTTGCTCCATATAATCACACTAGGTGCACACTCCTTTGTTCTCATGGAAATCAATGGAACCAAAACAACCAAATTTAATATTATAAATTGTGGTACCCCAATTCCTATCCAACACCATATTCCAAACCATAAAAAACCTCAACAAAAACATAACCATTCAAAATTGTGAATAGAGATAAAACACACAAATCCTCAACCAAAACAAAATCATACAAAACCTCAAATAGGAAAACAAATTGTGAAGGCTCAAACAAAGTATATTGAGTCAGAGTCATAGTACCTTCTCATAATTCTAATTATGTAAGCATCATCATTTTTTGTTCCTATATTGAGCCATATTATAGACCAAGTTGAAAAAGGGTTGAATTAACATTGTCCAGACACATCTTGCAATTCCATGTTAACATAAATATACTGTAGAAGGAGCAAGTCGACATAAGTCGACTTGAACGAAGACCGACTTAGTCGATCAGCCGACTAAGTCGAGAGACCGACTACGTCGGTCGGCTGAGTAAACACAGTAGTTAGTCTGTTAACTAATAGTCGTGTCGGTTCGGTGAACCGACAGGTAGTTATGATTGTAACTGTTTGTAACATGTATATTAGGCTGTTGAGCCACACAAGAACGTAGTTCAGTTCTTGGCTTTGTATGATCTATTGAGAATAATATAATCTGTTCTTCATATCAGTTCTTGTCTCTTGCATCTGTGTATATTTTTGTATGTATTATTGGTAACCTTATGTGATCTGTAGGATTACAACATTGGTTCCGTTGCCGGTAGTACATAACTGGAATATATGCTCACATATGATACCAGAACAGGAGATCAAGGACTGGTGGGAGCGAAAAATTGCTAACTATCTACAAAATTACGCGAGAAGGAACAGATTGACAGTCGCAGAAGCAAAACCCAGATTTTTCACTGAGACTCACGAAAAGTTTGTCGAATCCGTGCCACACCTACTGAATCAGATTTTGGATGAGAAAGCCGGACAAGACTAAAGAAGCACAGTTACTCCAGAAACTGATCCGAGGAGGACGTACAAATCTCTCGGAGTGGTTCGAAAAGATAGCCGACGACTTCTGCGAGGAACAAGCAGTCGAAGACAGGACTTTTGTGGAAACCGTCCGACACAAATTTTTCACAGAATTTACTGATCAATTTTTGTGTTCCTTGCCCGCTTTACTGTTCAAATTTTTAATAGAGAAAGGAGCAGGGCACATTGTTGAACCTCGACCTCTATTACGTGAACCACCCTCCAACACTAACTGGGCGGAGAAGCAGAAGCAGTGGGAAAAATTCATTGCTGAAAGGGAGTGGGAATACTTCCTGAGTAAGTAGACACTATCCGAGCTTTCTAAAAAGCGTCGGGTAGGCCATGGGGGGGTAGCTGGTCGTGTGTCGGACCTAGAGCATAGTGGATCCTAGTCGACCAGAATCGTCGTCGCTAGTAATGCATAATCGACCGAAGAGGAACTGAAGGCATAGTATTGTACTACAGTATGTCGGACATTAAGAGAATCGAGAGGGATGAAAGACAGAAGAAAAGGGAAGCCAGACGAGAAAGAGCCGCACAGCTGCAGTGAAACCCTAGGGAGACCGACCATGATGAAGTACCGCCAGAGTTGGGTCATGACCGACGTAGAGAAGGCGAAGAAGAAGAAGCGGCGTCCCCTGAAGATGATGAAATGTGGATAGAGCAGCCAGAAGCTCTCCAACTAATTGTTCCCGACGAAGGAGTAACCCTTTCCAAAGTAAGTCCGCGTACCAGAATACAAACTATTATTGAAGATGACCTTCGACTAAGAGCTGGCGACATCACACTCTGGATCCGACTAGGCGATGAACCATACCCGGGTCGACATCTTGTAATACGTCGACCGATCGAAGGAAATTGGGTGACATTTCAAACGACGCCCTCCTTTCGTAGTATCCACTTGCTCCTGCCGACACATGAAGGAGCACCCCCCCTGCCACATACATCTTCCGAAGATACACAAGAGTCAGACCTGAGCACACCAAGTGACAGTGGGTCATTACGAAGACAAATTATCACCAATCCGCTATTCAAAGAAAACGAGTCGACACCCGAAGGAAGCACAAGTTTCGTCGACCAAAACCCCATCATCACCCCGACAGATTCGTCCGACTCAACAACCCCACCCCTTACAACACCACCTCCCCCACCCCCTCCTCCACCTCCTTCCCCGACATCATCAGAGAGTAGTGACAGTGACTCCGACATGGGTCACGGATCTGCTCAGATTCCCCTTTATGAGGGTGACGAAGACCCCAGACGACACTGGTTTGTCTGCGAGTCGATATGGGAGGCTAATAAAGTAACGGAAGAAGACCGACAGATAGCCCAGTTCGCAGGAGCCCTTCGGAAAAGAGCTCTCACATGGTATATGACATTTACTGAACGGAAACCTAGTGCAACAAAATCAGAGATAAAGGCACAATTCCTATCCTTCTTCAAGACTCCCGATGCTAAACACCTGGCAGCCAAGAAGCTGAAGACGACGCAACAGAAGCCAGGAGAAACAGTCCGCGATTACGATAAACGATGGAAGGATCTATTGAGTCAGTTGGACTATGTCATCGACGAACAATTACTCATTCAATGGTTCCTTGCAGGCCTTTCACAGAAAATTCGCCGACACATCAGTCTGGAGACCTTCAAGTCGTACGAGGATGCATTGACAAAAGCCTTGCAGGTCGAGATGGATGAAGACATACCTGCCTGCCCGACTGACCACCGCTTGGAAGAACAGCTGGAGAATATGCAGAAGTCCTTGAAGGAGCTCACACTTAAGAACCAAGACATCTGGTGTACTAACTGTTCAACAGCCGGACATACCAAAGATAACTGTCGACAGCAATTCAGTCGACAAGATGTCCGTTTTGTACAGACAAAAGCGTTTTGTGACATCTGCCAGGAACGAGGAGACCATTCCACCGCCGACTGTCCTTACAATATGAAGAATGGCAAAGCTTCCTGGTGTGCTATATGTGAAACTGCAAATCACAACACGGCCGACTGCCATCTCAACCTCAAAAATAGACAAAACTACGAGGCCGTCTACCAGACTAATGCTGTAGCACAGAACACAGAGCAGAACAATAATAATAACCAGAATGGGCAACGAAATGATGGCCGACGCCACGACCATCGGAATGACAATCGACGACCAGGGTTTGGACGAACAGGTCGATTCGTTGGAAGTCGAGAAATACGAAGTCATCGACCTACTCAATGCTTTATTTGTTACAAAGAAGGGCACAGATGCGCAGACTGTCCATACAAGGACAGGACTGATCTTAAATTTTGTACACATTGTGGGGTAGGTGATCACTCCTTGGAGGATTTCCCTACAATGTTGGAAAAAATTAGTAATAAAAAGAATGTTAATGTCTTGTCTTGTGTCCAGAAGAATGATGTCATAACTACTAAGAATTTTCACGTCGTCACTCGACAAGGCACTAAAACCGGGCCTAACAATCCTCAGATTAGTAAGATCACACACACAAACACATACCCTGACCCTTGCATGGAACAACACACATATCAGGAAGCCACAAACATATTTTCAAAACTTGCACAGCACGGAGACATTAGTCACAGTCGACACGACTCGACCCAGCACCTCACAAATCTCATTCAAACAGATAAATATGTCCGTCATTTCATTGATTTATTGCATCAAATCAAAAGCACTAACTCTGAGAAACAAACGAAGAACATCTGTAGTTTAAATCAAAAAGATAAAAACGATGTTGACCCTCTTGTCGACCTGGAAATTGAAGGGTTCCATGTCCAACAAGTGGTGCTTGATTTTGGGTCTCAGGTAAATATAATGACCCGGGATACCTGGGAAAGGATGGGACGACCTCGACTCTATGAGTCAGGCATTTACCTGAAACTAGCCGACCAGGGCCTTATTGAACCCATTGGGGTTTGGAAAGATGTAGACAGAACCATTAAAGGCATATCGACTAAGGTTGATTTTGAAATTATTGACCCAAAGGAAGGATCTAGCTCCTTCCCAGCCCTTATAGGTCGACCTTGGGGTAGAAAGATGAAAGCCTCTATCTCCCTAGACAAAGAACGTATTAAACTTAAAGGAAAGGGTCAAAAGGTCATAGTACCTATTAACCCCTCCCAAGGCCAACCCTGGGTTGAACCAATTGATGAGGAAGTCGATATCCGACAACTTTATCAGATCCAAAACAATACTGACTAGACAGAACCAAACGCCCAAGGGGAGCTTTACTTAGGTAACCCCAACTCAGTTGGTTACAATTCAGATGCTGAACTATATGACTGGGAAATGGAAAACTATGAAACACAAGCAAGAGGGTGCTGGACTATCCAAACAGTACAGAAAAAACCCACCCGACAGTGCTTTCTAATCTCAATTATCCCCAAGATTTTTGAGAGAAAAATAAGAGAACACCCTACCTTACAACCGACCAACGACACAACCAGGACACAAACAAGGTATAAGGAGAGGGAATCCCCAGTCATGCATGTTGAATAAGTGTCTAAGAACATTGGAGAACATGGCCGACTATAGAGCTTAGTGGAAACCTTCACTGGTCAAGCAGCTAGATGGTGGGATACCCATCAGACAAAACTTCAGACCTGGACTAGTGCTGCAACTTATTTTGTTGAAAGGTTTGGTGGCAAGAAGCTAACCCCACAAGCACAAATCCCCATCTTTACTCAAGGCCAGAACCCAGAAAAACACATCCAAACTTGTGAAAAAGAATGGAGAAGCCTAGGGCATAAGGATGAGAGAGACTGGCCACACTTGTTCCCCTCAACCCTAGACGACTTACCTAGCAAATGGTATAAGATGGAGGAAGCCAAAGGTGAAACCTTTTTTTGGAATGAACTAAAAGCCAATTTCATTAAAGCCTTCAACTTTATACCTGAGGATAAACAATTAGTCGAGCCCGCACAACAAATCAAACAATTCATTCACCCGACTGACACACAACCTTCCCAAGACCCTCGACCAGTCAAGAACTACCATAGTCTTCACATAGGAACAAAAGTCGAGTCGACCCGATTACAATTGGAAAATGAACATACCGAAGGTAAAAGCTTCAGATGGAAATC
>LPNX010480510.1:877734-894688 GCA_001517045.1 Pseudotsuga menziesii
ACCGATCAGCTAAGGATCAGCTTACGGGATGTGAGCTCATTGACCGACCCAGAGGTTGGCCAGCTACTCAACACCCTAGCAAAAGAGTCGAAGAGGAGGACGACCCGACTAAGGCAACAGCTCAAGGACAAGGAGACAGAAGAAGTCGAGTTCCTCGACAAGTGCAGGTCTCTTGTACAGAATGTTACCCCAGGACCTGTCGAAGCTGCTACCGACCGACCGCTGGACAGAGCATATCAGCTGTTTGAAGGTTTGGTGTCATCCATACAGACCCACCTCCACGAGACTAAGGCCGGACAAAAAGAAGAAACGGTCCGACTGCTCCTGACTCAACACACAGCATTCTCGGAGGCTCACAAACTTCTACAAGACCACATGGAGGAATCCATTGTAACTGAGGAAGTACTCCGAGATTGGCCTACTCATTATGGGCAGGTCTATAGTCAGACGAGGCAGACCAGACAAGGCATTCAGGCCTTGGAAAGAAGGAAGTCGACTGAGACAGAACTGAGGCAGACAATCGAGGATCAAATAGTGATGGAAAACACTAAGCTGCAGCAGTTGGAACGTGCGGCACACCAGTGGGTTCAGCAAGCCCTTCCCAACTTGGAGAAAGTCGACAACATCTATCCGCAGATGAAGGGACTCCTTGAGACTGCAGAAGAACACAATCAGCTGCTGGGCCCCAACATGGAAAATATTGCAGAAATGGCAATGGCAGAGAAGATGTCGGTACTCTCAAATCTTACTACTCTGACTATCGACATTCAGAAAGCCTTACAGACATGGACGGACTTTCAACACCAGCTTGCCATCACAGCACCAGCAATAGTTGAAGTCTGTGTACAGAGAATACCAACTATTCGCTTGCACAGCCCACCTCAGTAGCAGTCTCCTTTTTGCAAATCTAATTCTTGTACTTCTAGTCTATTTTGTTTTTACCTCCCTCTTTCTTCGGGACGAAGAAATGTTTTGTTTGTGGGGGAGATGTAGAAGGAGCAAGTCGACATAAGTCGACTTGAACGAAGACCGACTTAGTCGATCAGCCGACTAAGTCGAGAGACCGACTACGTCGGTCGGCTGAGTAAACACAGTAGTTAGTCTGTTAACTAATAGTCGTGTCGGTTCGGTGAACCGACAGGTAGTTATGATTGTAACTGTTTGTAACATGTATATTACGCTGTTGAGCCACACAAGAACGTAGTTCAGTTCTTGGCTTTGTATGATCTATTGAGAATAATATAATCTGTTCTTCATATCAGTTCTTGTCTCTTGCATCTGTGTATATTTTTGTATGTATTATTGGTAACCTTATGTGATCTATAGGATTACAACATATACCACTTCCATCCATGTATCCCATTATTTCAATGTGAATGAGATTCATGTTTCCTAGATTTGGAAACAATGTGTAGAGTTACAAATACTTACCCTCTCCTCCACACACTCTAGTGCACTTAATCCAGATGTCCTCATGCATTTTGTTGGAAAGGGGATCAAGTGCGCAAGGTGCGATGAAGGAGATAACGACAAGTGTCAAAGTGGATTGTGCAAGAGAAAGTTACCAACAAGTGTGGTCATTTTGGTCAAAAGTAGTTAGAATTTTGTTCCAATTTATTTATAAAGTCGGATTATGTGGACCTTTTTGTAAAGGAAGAAGCCTATAAATAAAATTAGGAGTGTAGTTAATAGAACAACTAGAACCTAACCTTAGAACTGGAATTGAAGATCATCTTTATATTTTGTATCATGAGATATTATGGTTGTGACCTGCTTTGTAATCTGCATATGAATGCGTTTTTCTCTAAGGATTTCAACTAAGGATTTTTTGAGATTTGTTTGTTGTTTGTCATCTCCACTAGGATGCAAGCACTACTAGTTATAATGTTCATCGATTGGTGAAATATGGGTGCTAGCACAGTAAGTCTAGTGTCCTTGGAAATAATCTGGGACCTTATCCACTTATGTGTGCACAGGGAGTGCAATGAATACTTCACATGTTTGACCATCACTCTAGGTTCCCCCACATAAATATATAGGGCCAAGCGCTCTCAGGGGAATTCAACCTTGGTCATCAATGAAAAATTCCTTCATAATAATTGATGGGTCCAACCTTTTTGTGCAAATCCATCAAAATTTAAACTAGAAATAATAGAGAATTGTGTTTGTAATGATGATCTTCTGTGTCAGCAAGAAATTACATAAAAATGAAAAATAACAATACTCTTAGAAAAAATATATATATTTAGAATGTGTAGACTTTGTTCTAGAAACTTATTCAATTTCATAAAAATTTGTTGTTTTATACATAGCTGAAGGAATCGTCAAAATTAGGAATCTTTCTATATATTTGGAGGAATACTAGTGGCCATGTTATTTTAGTCCTAGCCATTTGGCTCATTAGGATGAACCTAGTTTCAAGTCTATAAGGGTCATCATATATTATAATCAAACATCTTGTCTTTCCAAACTTTTAAATTTCCACAACATGTCATATGTGTTATGCAGACCCAAAAATCATGTTAGAAAACAAGGGCAGAATAAAGGGAAATCAATGTAGACCATATACCAATAGCATAAGGGCAATCTGTAACTTGGAAATGTATGAAAGTAATATAAAATATATGGTTGGTTGCATGAAGTTGGTTCCCTAATTTGTTACGATGAGAATGCAAACTTGTTGAAAATTTAAGGAGTGCACCTATGTTCTTGTTGAAATAGCTTTGGCATTTGTCAAATATCCATGTAAGAAATTTCCCCATGTATAGTTGGTTCCATTCCAGTTTTATATATCCATTTTAACAAATGTGTGTTTCTTTATGTAGGAAAAAAATGCGACCACTTTTCTCCAATTGTTTTCCTCAACCCACATCAAGTTATTCTATTTCTTTTCCCCAATGACAAGTGTGTTTTATTGTTCATTCAACCCAAGTTAGATGAGAACAACAAAGAGTGAGGTTGGAATCATTTGCACACATAATTTTCAATATAGGTGATATCATTTCTATGTATGTTTTATTGCAATTCTCATTTTTATATTTGATAAATTATACAAATTTAAATAATTTGCAACAAAAAAATTATTGTTTAAATGTAGTATTTGTTCTTTTAGTATGGATAAAATCCCTAATACAAAACAAAACCCTAACCCCCTACAAGAACAATACAAAAAAAAAAATCAATGTTCATTTGAACTAATAAACTTAATTAATGGTGCGCTTAGGAACACTAGATTATAATCTCTCCTTTTTTTGACCACTTGACAACATTGCTGAATTCATTGTTCATCCTTGTGTTTTTATTTTTTATTCAATTAATTAATATCAATGAACACATCCTCAAACCACCACACGGTACCATCAAAGGTTTCTTGATCCTTAACCATTATCAAAAACTAAAAACAAGTTCCTTAGGATCTTATTGAAGCATCTGGTCATCAAGAGCCATGAACAAGTACACAAACAAACACATCGAAAAATTTTAATGGGTATTTGTCCTATAAATGGAATGCAATCATTGTGAGTAGTTTTTGTGAAATAGAAAATTGTATCAAGGCATAAACATGATCATTAATGGAAACACAACACCATCAAGCCCTAATTGAACCATCTTAATCTTAAGCACCATAAAACACCTAGAAAACATGATGTGAGGCCTTTCTATAGAATCTTTAACATCCAACCTGAGTATAGATTGCATTATGAGGTATTAGGAATCATGGATGGGTCTCATGTTCATGATCATAGTTAGGTAAGGGAAGCAAGAGCCTCTATCATTGAATCATTTTTATAAAACTCAAGAACCATGGATGACTCATCAAACAACCACCTTAAATTTATGTTGGTAATCAATTTTGTCCAACAGTGATATGAGAACCATGAATGGGTCTAGAATTCCAACCAAGGCCATACGATGATAAAAAGTATCTTGTTCCCTAAATGATGATTCTTGATCACAATCTCCATGTAAAACACATACAATCCTCAAAACATTGCATCTCTTAGGGACATAATGATGTTTTCAATAAAATTGATGAGTCTTTTCATCCAAACAATGGTGAAGAAAGTATAACAATATCCTTGGGAATTTAAAAAATATTCTCAAGCTCAAGTGTGTTGAAATATACATTTAAACACCACATAGGAAATTATTATGGAATCTTTGGCCTCAAAGTGGGATATGGCTTACGTTAATTGGTTTTGGGTAGTAGTGATGGGGATATCCACATATACCATGGGAAAAAAGAAAAATAATTGAATTATGTTGGAAAATATAGCTTTTAGGCCTCAATTTCTATGAACAAGGCCTACAATCAAGTGCTATGTTTAAGGCCTACCTGTTTTCCCCTCAGTCGTATTCTAGGTGTTGTTAGGTGTCTTTGCATGAACAAGATTGGCCTAGTGGCCTAGACTATGCTTCATATAGAATTTATTTACTCACAAAGGGGATTGGTCTAGTTTCCTTTCCCATAAAAGATTTATTTAACCCTAAATATTTCCCTTTGAAACATGTCAAAGTGAGGGATTTTTCTAAAAATAGTTATCATCCTATATAGAAAAATGCATGCATGTTATTGACAATGTGTCTATGTTCCTATAAATATTAAAAAATATTGGTGAGAATATTTCTTCTCCTCTACAATATGTTGGATGATTTGGATACTTTTGTTTTAGCTTCAAATTGATAAACCTGTTGGTTTGGACTACATAAGAAAAAACACATTTAGTTTTTAAACTCCCTATTTGTATCTCCATTTTTAGCCAAGTTTTTAAATAAGGTCCACATATTCATCATAAAACTATAAAGAATCATATATATCTATATGCATACTCTGTGTGTGTGTGTGTACACGCACACACATGGAGAAAATATTGTTTTTTTTATTTTTTATTGAGTTTTATTTGTACCTACATCATAATTCTAAAATACATTGGTATTTTATTTCTAGTTTAACTAATGATTTCCTTGTCGATCTAGAAAACAAGTTATGTAGTGCACAAGTACAAATGATACCTACACACTTAAAAAGTTAAATAAAAATGGTTTAATGTTAATACCCTCAAACTTGGTCTTATCACTTGACCATGTGATTTCAAAGATTCACTAACTATGGAAAAATAGTAGCATGGAAGAAACCACTTGTATATACAACTTTAAGAATTTGTTTCAATAAATTACATCATTTAGACTCTAAAAAGACATCTTAATGTGATCATATCCACTGTATTTTATAGGAAAAGTAACATATGCAATTGTACAAGAATATGAATTTTACCAAGTTATATAAATTTCCCATAAAATAAACTTAGATATTCCATAAGATAATTCGATTTACCATGTTCATATTTTTAACCATAGTCTAATAAGCATGTTCATGTACCTCTAATGATTTCTTATATTCAACAAATTGTTTTCTTTTTCATTGCAACTAATGTGTCATGACAGGGAAGCATTAGATTGCACCAGCCTGTATATACGTAATACATGTAACATATTGCAGAAATAAATAGATTATACACTATAACAATATACTATTAGTAAAAAATTAATTAATGAAATATAAACCGTGGCATTAAATGGTGGTACACTATTTTCCTAAGTAGGATGGGGCGCATCAAGCACACAACTTGCAAAACTATCAATGACCCTAAGAGGACTCATATCCCTTGATTCCTTGAGGAGCAGAGATACTCAAAGGAAGGATTCCATGGCACTGTCAAACCTGTAGAAAATGAACACATCCATAGGATGGGGGAAAGAGTAGTTAAAAGGTTGGAGGTTTCATCAGTCAAGAGGTTAGAAGAAGAGTTTATTTAGCTAGAGGAAGATCCCAGGAACTCTTAGATGAGGGAAACACATTACTCCAAAACCATGATTCTATTTTGGAAAACTAATTCCCTTATAGGTTATGCCATAATGGACCGTTTCCAAGGATTGTTTGCAAAGGCTAATGATGGTTCGAGTCTCTTAAATAGAGTGGGGCACCTAGAAATAGCAATTCAATAAATCTTGAAAAATCAATAGGAATTTTAATCCATGTTGAATTCTCTCACTTGTGTCCTAAATTCCAAGACATTCCAATGCAAATTGTCTTCTGGCAATGCAGGTGTTATCTATTATAGGTATCCAGAGAAGGGGAACACTAAAAATATCCTACAACTGAAGATGAATTTGAATCGAGGCTAGTCCCGACCATAAACATTTTAGATGATGATTATGTCTTCTTCTATGTAATCCATATATGGTATAATTTTGAGAATAGTTGGACTCTTGATTTCATAGAAATAATGGATCACCATTTTTGTTTAAAATTCTTGTCTTGTTCAAAATCATATAGGCATGTTAAAATCCTTTAGTTTCGGTACTCTAAGTTGTAAAATCATAGATAAGTACTGAAGTTTCATCTCTTTTATATGTATGTATTGCAATAATATCAATTTGAATTAGATGTTCATGATGGAATTTTGGTGATGGGACTTGTCATACCTTCTTGTTGGTATACCAATCACCCTAGAAACCGTAACTTATATTTTGATAATATAAATATTATTTCAGATTCTTACAAAACTAAATGGTGGTAGACAATGCATGTATAACGAAAGGATTAATGGTGATAATAAGAAGGATTTCCTTGATGGGATAATGGTAAATAAAGTGTGTGGAAATGGAATAGATTTGTGGGAGAATGGTACATAAAGTGGGTAGAAATGAGAGAGAGAGAGGGGGGGGGAGAGGGGTAGGGAGAGAGGGATTTAGAGGTAGGGTGAGAGGTAGAGGGAGAGAGAGAGAGAGAGAGAGAGAGAGAGAGAGTAAGTGAGAGGAAGTGAGAGAGGGAGATAGGGATATTGAGAAAGAGTGAGGGAGAGAAAAAGGGGGAGAGAGAGAGAGAGAGAGAGAGAGAGAGTAACATTTGGAAGATGTAGAAATAATGGATCAATTATATGTGCAATGATGCTAAGAAGAAGCACAGGAAATAGATCTTGCTACTAAGAATTCTCACAAGCATACATAGGAAAATAAGAGAGAAGAAAAGAGACTGAATCACATGAATGAAGAGATGAATATTGGTGTGTATCCTTCCATTGAATAATGATGAATAATATTTTACATAAATATTAAATCCCTCATAGGAAAATATAATTGTATGGAAACAACTCATAAAGCTCAAAAAGGCTGACTTACCAAAATATAGCAAAACCCCCATAGGTGGATAAAGCACTTACTAAATCTATCAAGGACCTCACGAGTTGAAAAAAGCATGAGTGAGTTGTTAAGGAGATGGAAATAACATACTAATCCTAGAAAATGGAGAAAAAATAATGGAGGATGGGTTGGAAACAAAAGCTCCCAGTTTCCTAGTTGACTAGCTTTTATCTTATCCATAGAAAAGCAGGAAAAGCAGAAAAAGCAAAATAAAGCAGAATCTGCTGTAAGGTCCTGTATACTAATTCTTGATGGTCAAAAGGTGGTCAATATCAACTCATAATTGGAAATAAATCATTCCTAGGATATAGATGGCATCTATTGACTTTAAGGTGCAAGTGGATGCCAACTAATTAAGCTAGTGGGTGAATAATTAATCAAATAATGATTAATTATTTTATCCTAAGTTGTGAGTGGGTTTAATATATTCCTACACCCCCCTATAATTCTGACTTTATGATGGTATGACAAAAAATATAGATGCATATGGATGCATATAGGGCCCAGCAACAAGGCTATGGTCACCCTTTAACAATTATTATGTCCAGAAAAGTGAGGAAAGAGGCAAAACCACATGGGGAAAATCCTCCCTCAGGATAGGACAAGGCACAAAATTTGAATAATATTTCTTAAACATATCCTTATCTTCACTTGAATCATCTGATTGAACTGCTTCTGGATGGAATACTTGTGGAAGAAATCATGAACTCCATGATCATGTGCTGGAGTGTAGAACCTGCAAGAAGGAAGAGGAGAGACTCCTTGCATCTCATCATCTGATGAAGTAGGAGAATTATCTGAATGCTTCTTGCTTCTATAAAACTCTGATCTGCAAACATAATCTGAAATGGAAAAGATATCTGTGCATACTCCTTTCCAAAGAGTACAAAAGTTAAGACAATTTATTTCACACCTAATTCCCTGAATAGCTGCAAAATTGTGATGTGAATCACATGTAAATATTCCAATCTGCTGTAGCACCTGTATAGATATGATATGAGGCTCATAAAACTATGATATATCAGAAACATTATCATATGGAACAGCAAATACAAAGGCTTCAGTGGCTCCATGAGGATATAGGGCTAGACTAGGAAGATTATGAACAACTGGGGAAAACTGATAGGTGTAAAAATCTGAATGATGGATGGGCTTAAGATCTGAAAAATAAGTGTTTAGAACAGATCCAAAAATGTTTAATATCATTCAAAATATGACTAAGGACATGGATAACCATCCAATTAAAGATAGGAAAGACTTCAAACCATGTAAGATAAATATCACTGCATAAGAGACCAATAAGGAATCGACTAGTGGTCTTGGGATTTGTATAGTCTTTGGATTATTCAGAGGTATCGTAGATGGTATGGATGGTGGTATTATATGTGTCATGACATGCATATCAGCCTGAAAACAATCTTCTAAATCAGATATACAAGCTTGTGAGGAAGAGCTGCTCAAAGGTAAGTCAATATCTAGTGAAAAATCACAATTTTTGGGAGATGAATCTAGTAGACTAAGAGGAGGATCATCAAAGAAAGGTTTTGATATTTCTGATTCTGATATATCAGAGAATAAATCTATATCAGAGACATGAGAAAAGGAGAGAACTCTGGCACTCAAAGCATAATTTATATCACCTTAGAACTGCGCAGTATGACATTGTTCTGAGGAATCAGCAGGCTTCTCTAGTTCATCTGGAACTTCGATCTTGTGCTTCTCAAGAAGCTGAGACATGATGTCCATATTCTTCTTGAAACACTTCTTCTCTGAATGAAAACCCTTGCTGCAATAAGAACACTTGGATGTGCTCCCTTTCTTCTTAACTTTCTTCATTAAATCTTCATATGAATCTTCATCTTCAATTTCTGACTTTGGCTTCTTCACAATTTGCTTCTCTTTTGATTTGAATTTCTTGCTTCCTTGAACCAAGAGATCATGATCCTTGCCCTTTGAAGAATTAAGGACACCCATATGGATCAATTTATCTTGCTCCTTTGTTAGTGAATCAAGAAAAGAATTTAAAGAAGGCATTTTCCACTGAGGAAGAGCAAGCCTAGTTGCATGAAAGGTAGATACAAAAACTGAGTAATCAGGACCCAATTTTGAAAGAATGGAAAGGATTAATTGATCATCTGCTTTCTCAATCCCACATTGCTTGAGCATTAGAACAAGTGACTTGAACTTGGTGAAGAAACCCTCAAGAGATTCAAAATTGCTTGGACTCAGTGAGAACAACTCAATCTCCAATTGATGTGCTCTTAGCTCATCTTGAACTCCAAAGAGAGACTCCAATTGAGTCCATACTTGGTTTGGAGTGATAAAAAAATCTAGATGAAAGAGTAGATTAGGAGAAATAGAGAGGCAAAGAAATCCATAGGATTCATCCAACCTATTATGCCACTTAGCTTTCTCAATCACAGCATTGGGCTCATTCTCCAAAGCTAGTGTAACTCTGTATAATCCTCTACTGCACAATAGAATGGAGATTTTGGCTTTCCATTCGTGGTAGTTGAAGGAAGTAAGAATTATAGCTGATGAAGAATCCATATTGCTGAATTTATGTGCTCAAGAATAAAATCTCTGTAACCTGCAAAACAAACTAGGAGAAATTCTTGTAAGCTAGACAAGCTCTTCTTCAGAGAGGGATAGGAGATTGGAAGCGCTCCTCAACTCTGTAGAACTTGATCAACCTGCTGCTCTACCATGTAGAAATAATAGATCAATGCTATGTGTAATGATTCTAAGAAGAAACACAAGAAATAGATCTTGATACTAAGAATTCTCACAAGCATACACAGGAAAATAAGAGAGAAGAAAAGAGACCGAATCACATGAATGAAGAGATGAATATTGGTGTGTATCCTTCCATTGAATAATGATGAATAATAGTGTACATAAATAGTACATCCCTCATAGGAAAATCAAATTGTATGGAAAAAACTCATAAAGCTCAAAAAGGATGACTTACCAAAATATAGCAAAACCCCCATAGGTGGATAAAGCACTTACTAAATCTATCAAGGACCTCACGAGTTGGAAAAAGCATGAGTGAATTGTCAAGGAGATGGAAATAACATGCTAATACTAGAAAATGGAGAAAAACTAATGGAGGATGGGTTGGAAACAAAAGCTCCCAGTTTCCTAGTTGACTAGCTTTTATCTTATCCATAGAAAAGCAGGAAAAGCAGAAAAAGCAGAATATGCTATAAAGTCCTGTATACTAATTCTAGATGGTCTAAAGGTGGTCAAGATCAACCCAGAATTGGAAATAAATCATTCCTAGGATATAGATGGCATGTATTGACTTTAAGGTGCAAGTGGATGCCAACTAATTAAGCTAGTGGGTGAATAATTAATCAAATAATGATTAATTATTTTATCCTATGTTGTGAGTGGGTTTAATATATTCCTACAAAAGATTCTCCATACATCCAATGTAAAATAAGGTTGAGCAAGATAGTGTAGTGATGTTAAATGGGTAGTATAAAGTAGACACGGATTGAAAGTATACATATTATTAGAATATGTAATAGGTAGGTGAGTGGGGCATCATATAGTCCTTCTATAAAGAAACATCCATGGTGGGAAACTTATATCAAATGTATCTTGATAGAATTCTTAGATATAAAATAAGTGATGCATTTAGTGTTGTCTACAACATTTTGAGATCTCATCCATGGTCCTTGAGTTGAGTGACTATTATCCAAGGCCTCATACCCTTGATTTCATCCCTAACCAATGTTCAGGCCTTGTGATTGGTCTATGGTGAAAAATTACTTGCATGATGATCATGTTATCAGTTAGAGTAAAAGTTATCTCATATAGTTAATGTATTGTGGTTTGAGACCTTTTCCATGGCCATCAACCCTAAGAAGCATCGTTAAGGACCAAGGAACTTGATTTCATCCTCTAATATTATGAACCCTTCAAAAGTATATATTTTGTGAAATACCTCCTACTGTTACTCATGTATTTTTGTTAGAAGCCAAATATACCCTATACTGGTCATGTGTGATGGTTTACACCTCATTTAGGGACGAGGATCCCCTTAATCCTTATTCAAGGGCCCGAACTATTTACATGGCCTAGATATGTGTTTGTGGCATCTAATACCTCCTAAAAACACTCATGCTTACTTGGAGGCCACATATTCCCTACAAATTCTATGTGTGGTAGTTTGAGGCCTCATCCATGGCCTTTGATCCCAAGGATCATTCTTGAAGTCCATAGATCATTGGTTTCATCCCTTGAACAATGTTAAGGCCCTAATATATGTGTGTGTTATGTATAATACCTCTTGAAAGCACTCATATTCCCATGCATTCAACTGAAGTTACCTTACAAAGTTTGCAAGTGGTGGTTGGATGCCTTGTTTATGTGCGTCGAGTATGAGATGAATCATTCAGTACTTAAGTCAATTGTTTTCATCCCCCAACTATTGAAACACATTATACAACCTGGAGAGAATTCTAAATAGTTCTCATTTTTTTATATTTTGCATTAAGTAGTATTTTACCTCCGAATTGAAAAGTGATGCTACCAGTAGCACCCTTTTTTGTCGAGCCTAAAAGGTATACAAGTTTTTGAAAATCCTGACAAGTGTTAGTGTAATCAAAACCCTAATTAACTCCTTGAATTGAAAAAATGATTTGTGGGAATCGTTATTGTTTTTATTCAGCATTAAAAGTACATCTTATTTGAAATAATGGTCTTTATAGTCAACGCCATTATAACGAAAAATGCCAAAATCAACCGCCAAATCAAAAATAAGTGCTATAAGTGTCACCCCTTTCTTACATCGGATTATAGTTGCTGGAATTTTGAAACCATATATGGCCTTGTAAAACTATTTTCAAACACAAAACAAAAAAATAGTTTTAATTAAAAAATATAATTTAAGAAAACACTTTAAAAATTATAATAACAATAATAACTTTTTTTTATTAAAAACATTAAAATAAATAAAATAATCATTGAAAAAAATGTTATAGTGTTTGAAAAATAAATAAGAAATAAAAATTGCAAAATATATACATATATAACTTAACCCTATAAATACAAAAAAAAATATATATAAAAAAATTATACCTTTTAAGAAAGAAAAATAATAAATTAAAAATCAGATTTAAAAACATTAAAAAAACAAACCTTGTAATGTTTAGAAAATAAAAATTCAAAGCATTACGTGAAGTGTGTAATTTTATAACATTTGGATATAATTTTTTAAAGTTTAAAATTAAGTATATAGGGATATAATGTTTAAAATTAAGTGTATGGAAATATGTTAAATCGGTAGGGAGCTCAAAGCGGGGTATCAAGCTTTTGCCCACCCACTACCACTTTGAAGTAGAACAACTACAAAGTGCTCGCTGGTGAGTAGGGGCTCAATGCTCGAGCCCATTAACATATTTCCCATTAAACTTAACTTATGCATGTTTTGTATTTTGTATTTTTTCATATTTTATTTTTTATTCTTTTTTATATTAAATTATGTATGTTTTGTATTTTTTTTAATTATTTTCATTTTTTTTTTTTATTCTTTTGGTTATTTTAATTTCTTTTTTCAATTATAGTTTAGTTTTAGTTTTTTCTTTTACAATGATTTAAAAAAAATTAAATATGTTCTTTAGGTCATGAATTGTTTTTAAATAACTACAATTGTAACTTGATGGAGAAAAGGGGTGTTGCTAGTAGCACCTCTTTTTGACTCGAGCATTGATTTTTGCATTTTTATTACAATTGCATCGGTTATGAAGGTCATACTTTTAGACATGATGTAATTTTAACCATGAATGAAAATAAGGATGATTTCAGAGGACCACTTTTTCGATTTGGTGAATGTTTAGGGTTTTAATTGCACCCACACTTGCCATATTTTAAAAAACAATTGTATGTTAGCCCTAAAGAGGTGCTACTGTTATCACCACTTTTCGATCCGGGGGTTGTTTTTGGTGTTTCTGACACAAAAATATGATTTTTTATAGTTAAAGTTCTCATTTTGGGTATATAGTTCTCATTAAGTTGTATAATGTGTTTTGTCAAGGATATAAGACCAATCCATGGTGCATTTTACCTCATATCCACACTCATGGTCATAGGTTGGGTCCAAAGATCCACTAGATATATTATGAGTGGTATTGGGAGACTTCTTCCATGCCCTTTGATCCTTAGAAGCATCATTATGGACCCAATTTCCTTTATTTCATCCCCTCATATTATAAAGTATTCACCACTTACTCATAGTGTGCACTGATTCCCATTAGTGCTCATGTATTTTTAGTCAAAGGCCAAATATCCCCTTTATTGCTATTGTGTGGTGATTTGAGGCATAATTCATGAATACCAAGCCGATTAATCCTCATTGAAGGCCTAAGACACTTGATTCCATACCCCAACAATTTTCATGACCATGATATGTGACCATGGTGTACAATATCCCCTAACAATGCTTATATTTTCAATGTAAGTCCAAGGATAACTTGCAGAGGTCATGTGTGGTAGTTTGAGGCCTCATTCATGGCCCTCAAGCCCAAGGATAATTATTCAGGTTCATAATCCCTTGATTAAATCCCTTAACCAATGTCAAGGCCTTGATACAATTTTTTTTGTGCACATTGCCTCCTAACATCACTCATATTCCTACACATTTAAGTGAAAGATCCCATACAAAGGTTATGATAGGTAGTTGGATTCCTTGTCCATGTGTGTTGAATATAAGGTGATATTTAACAAATAATTAATTGAAAAAATATTGGTATCTATGGACATTCATAATGCCTATGCATTATAAAGTATGCTCATTATTGTTCTATAAAAAATAAAAAAATAGCAAGTGTCTATCGAACAATAATTCATACTCTTTTTATTTTTTCTTATGTTTTACAAAATGTATATTTTTTGTGTATCTCTAGAGAAATAATGCATGTATTTGATATCACTTGCATTTTTTTCATAAAGATATTCCTGGTACTAGGATTGTCATCTAGTCGGATGGACAACAAAAATGCATTTCTATTATGGATGTTAGTAACGAGGATGCATTTTGGAAAACTATGGTGGCCCAAAAATGTGGCCCCAACTTTGTACATAGACCCATACATCATACACATTTATAACAGCTAATGCTCATTATCGATATTAAATGATTAAGATACCTTGCAAGTATTACCTTAGAATTATTACATAAAGTTTTTGTTGACTTGATATGATACATCATACCTGTTTATAAGGGATACTGTCCATTATTGATATTAAATGATGAGGTTACTTTACAATTAGTCTTCAACAATTATTACAATTTTTTTTTTGTGTTGATATTATTTGACTTTTGGCATATACATATATAATTATAGTCAAATCACTACATAAAGGAGGAGATTCATTGTCCCACAAGAAAGGAATCTTATCTATAAAATAAACAATATAAAATAAAGTTACACTCGATCATTTATCTTAAAACGCAATACATCATATATATTAATAATAGTGTGTGTACCCTAAATGGGTTGAGAGGGAAGAGAGAGATGGTGGGAGGAGAAGTGACATACACACAATAGTGAGTCTTCCACACACGAACATCTCCAAATCCAATTAAACTATGAAATTATGTTTGGCTTGGTCCTAATGCATAGTAATGATAGTGTAGTGGGATATCAGTGATCTAGATGAGTAGTTGACGGATTGGATTCAAATTAAGATTGGGCATAGTGTTATTATATAGGCATGAATGATATTTGTTACACTTTAAATTGATAACTATGTGCAATCCCTTAAAGTAACATGGCCAAGACATCTTTTGGAGATATTTTTGTCCAGTTCTAGGATGTCTGACACACCTAGTCTCCTGACATAATGCGTCAGACCTGTATGATGCATCATGCCCATTGACATAGAGCATTTATGACACTAGTTTCCTGAAGACAAAGAGAGTCAATGTAGCTTTCCCATATGTAGAGACTGTTAGTACTTTAAAAAAGGAAAAAAAAGGATATTTTGAGAATCTTCTAGAAGAAAGCCCTCATGGAGGCTTATCCCAACTACTTGGAATAGGTAACACTTGAGCCCCTAGCCTCTAGGAATCATTCCCTATCTTCCTCGCAAAATATCTCAACCCCTTTGGGCTTCCTTTGGCCTATTTATACAAGCATCCCCTCATGCGTAGAAGGAATAAAGGGAACCAAGAGAGTACCTTTATGCTGCTGGAATCATTGCTGGTATAGGAGGCAAAAGAGTGTGATTATGAGTGAGGCTTGCAAATTTTGTAGAGTGTATGTCAAAGTGATGTCAAAGGAATTATGAGAACAAGGCTTCAATTACAAGGCTTCGATTGTAGCTTCCTCTTCTTATGTTATTAATACAAACATGTTCTCCTTTTCCATGAACGATTAGTGTCAATATCAATTGTTCATTACTTTTCTCCTTGACTAATAGTATAGGTATTTGGATTGTCTTGTTGCTTTAATCATTATGTCTTGTTCTTCATGTTTTGCAGGTACATCTAACCATGAAAGGATATTGAAGGAAAGGAAAACCTTCAAAAATGAGGTAAGGAAAGATTAACATTTAAGTAGCTCAATTATCTAGGAGAAGCATGCATCATTGTGGTTTTTTGTTCTAGATCTACCCCATGTAGACTAGGAGAACGATATTTGTACACAATGATTAAAAATTCTTGGTAAAAAAACTGGTGATCATACTGGGGATTAAATAATTAGATATGTGAATTTTGATTTTTCTTTTGATTACAATCTTATAAAGGTTTTTTTTCTCACTCATTCAAGGATCTAAGGTGATTCATCCACCTTATTTCACCTTCATTGGCCTTCTTTGGTTAGTGTATATGCTTACCATAATTCTAGTTTGATTCACATTGGATTATTCTAAAGGTTATTTGATTATTTTGGTTTCTAGATCCTCCAACAGACCTGGGTGTATTTGACAGAGCGTCGGACTACCCCTGACGTCTATTGTCCACTATGAAGAAGCATTGTCGACACCTTCTTCCCAAATTTAGAAAGTGCCACTGTCGCCGTTTTCAAAGAGGCAAAGTGCATCAATGTAATGTCCCCAGTTTTGACCTCGTTTGCATGATGTATATATTGTAATTAATCGTGGCGAGGAGCTCAAGGCAAAAGCCCCACCATCGATTTGGTTTTGCATGTTTCGGCAATAGGGATAGTTGCCAATGGTATGTCGTGCTATTTGGCATGTTATAATTCGGCATCATGTAAGCACGCACATCAATTAAAATAAACCACAACCAGCTACGTTAGTTCAACGTTGAATGAAAAGGGCATGGTTCCAAAGGATAAGGGGTGGGGGATGTCAAACCTTGGTTATGGGGGAAAAACCCATGTTTTGCCACCTTTTGTCTCATCCAACCTTGTCAACCTCTTTAATGCTTCAGCTGGTTGTTGAGGAGTTATGGCTGAGCGGCTGAGTGGCTGAGGGCATTTATTGCTGGAGAAAACGTGGGTAAAGAGGCAAGCAATTCCTCCATCTTCCCCACGACTCCATTCTCCCCAGGGTCCGTGGTTTTCATGTCCTGTTGCTCACCCTCACGCACAGGAAGTTCATTCTCACGTAGAGAAGCGAGTAGGTGAAACGACATCAAGAAGCTCAATTTCTGCTGGTAGGTGAATGACCATGGCTTTAATCCACGTTTTCTGCTTGCTGTTGGTTTAACCCACGATTTGGGTTGTTATTGTGTTTTTCCCAAGACGTTTGGGGACTGTTGGGAGCCCGATTC
>LPNX010480510.1:896314-909882 GCA_001517045.1 Pseudotsuga menziesii
TTCACACCCGATTTCGGAATGATGCGTGTGAACAGGCGTTGGAAAGCTTATCCAGTGGAGAACAAGGATACGTGACCGGAATCTAAGCATGGAGCAGCAAAGTGCTAATGATGGCCGCTACTATCAAATGGAAAAATCTACACAATTGCATGCCCAGGGGCAGCAAGGACTATGAAGTCAACCAGCTGCTGTGCGGAAAAGGGATTCCATGAGAAGATGAGGGATTTGAAAGGGAAGTTTTCATTAGACCCTATCTTGCTGATTATAACTACATTCCTAATTTTATGCTTGAAATGCATGAGGATATGTTATGTATGAACCACTAATGATAATCATTGTTTTGATGTTGGCATTAGTGGAAAAACCAATGATGACATGGACTTGGATGAATATGTTGCGGATGCTGACAGATGTGACCATCAACCCTATGAAGAAAGGGTTAAGGCAACAAGTCCATGACAAAATTTGGTGAGCAGATGCTGCAATCTCCTGCCAAGGACCAACCAAAGTGGTCATGTCAAGGGTGTAAGTACGACCCATGCAGGTAAGAGTTTGCTTATGACAAATTCCATGGATTGGTAAAGGTAAGAGACCTCATACCATGTGGATATTTGAATATAGAAAAGTATCATGCCTATATATGTTGATGACATTGATTATAATCATGCAGCCTATATGAATTAGTCATGGTTAGGCCATGCACGGTATATTGAATGCAAGATATCATGAATGGATATGCATTAGAAAGATTTTATGAATCTTGTAGTTATGCAAGGGATGTATGCATATGAAGGATGTGAGTGGCTGATTGCATAATTGTAGGTGCAATGCTGCGATGTATTGCATGAATGCATTGAGATGAATGCATGTGATATGTGGACTAACTAATGACTGAAATGATGAATTAATGATAATTCTGGAACTGCTTCGAAGGCTGTTATGAATACACGATAGTCATCATCAATTGGCTGCCAGAAATGCTCTATTGAAGAGCAAGGTGGTATGAATGATACGCTTGTGAAGTAAGGGTATCTAAACTTTCATTTAATTGCATGAATGATATGACTTTACCTTGCAATGTTAGTATGATAATGATTGCATGACATAAATGAGCCTTGATAATATTGATGTGACTAACAGCTAGGAGTATTTGAATTTTATAAATTCTGAAAATGCTTCAATGGTGGTTGTAGCAATGAGATAGTATATGCATCCATACTTACCAAGGGTTTGGTTGATGGAAGCTCATGTTTCAGGTAGATTACTTCAAGCATGGAATTGAGAGGTAAGGCCCTGACCAATGCCAGAATCTACCATATGAAAGAGCTTGTTAAATTTGAATGGTGAATTTCAAATTTAAGAAATTGCTGACAACTATTAGTCACTACTAGCTTGCATAAGCTTGTGTTTGGATGTTTGAAGCTTATGTTTTAGGTAGATTATTATGAGAACGACATGGAGAGGTAAGATCCTGACCGATGCCAGAATCTACCATTTATGAGAAGAAGTCTCATGGTTGTGAAAATTAGTTGATACAGGATGTTAAATTCGAATTGTGGATTTCGGATTTAAGAGGTACTAACGACTACTAATCATTGTTGGCTTGTGTGAGATTGTGTCAGGAGGGACACATGGGGTACACACTGCAGGAGGACCATGTGTGATGGCCTGCAGAAGCCAAACTTCATGGGAAGGTTTTCCCTTATCTTGGAAATGGGTTTCGGGTGAAACTCCGTTGGACATTTTGAAATGTCTCATCTGCACTGCATGTTTGGTAATAACATGAGTGAGATGGTATGTGTTGTGTCGATGAGACATATGTGGATATGAACTTTGTTGGGAGCAGGGATGGGGGCTTGGGTTACTTAAACCTGGTGATTGGAAACCACACAGATAGATCTAGAGGGCTGAATTTCTTCTCCACAACCCCGGGATAGCACTGGAAGGGAATGCAGGGCCTGAGGGACTGTGTAGCAGAGAAGGGACTGATTACTTGTGCTGAGTGTGTGTGGGTGTCTTAGAAGTCAGGCTAGTTCTGGTGTAGGTGTTCCTAGCTCTGCAGCAAGCTCACCAGTTTAGCATTCATCCTTTCCCAACTCCTTGATGGTGCCTGACAGATACAAAGGCATACTGCGACGACAAATGGATAAGTGTTCTATGACCCTTGCTATGAATATGCATCCTTAATTATTAAATTCCATATGCAGAACATGTTTTGATTTATTTCCATGATGACCGATTGCTTGAGTATGAATAGGACCTACATGGCACACGTCGAAGAAGAGTGCACACTTTTCCGATGTCGAGTCATGAAAGGGTTTTCAATATTGATTACACTCTGGGGAGTGGACGCACTCCTGGTGTCTCAATACATGATAGTGAATGATATGGAATGTGATTACAGTTTTAAGCAATAATGCTGATGAGTTCACTTGTATTGCTTGTGTTGCTTGTGTTGACAGGTAAAGGTAAATGGTAAATGGTTGTTGTGAGGGGTTGCAGAGTAAGGGTTATTGTGCATATAAGTGCATGTTGATATAAGTGTATGTCGGTGTAAGTGTATGATGGGCTGTGATATGCCTAAGGATCCATATTAGATCCTGGACCTGGAAATGGTCATGCTAAAGTTCCAAGCCCAGTTGACATGGTTATGTACTGGCTGGACATTAATTATTTGATGTTGAGGAGAAGCCCGCGTGCTGACCTAACATCTGAGTCCATAGGTGATCCCAAGGCTTGCAAGGCGAAGCAGGATCCTGTGGACGAATGAGGATACGCACAATACAGATAAGTATTGGATTATTTTGCTTATGAATATACATGTGCATATGATTTGGTTATGGTGTTGTAATCTCTGTTCTAGAGGAAAAACTGATGAGGATAAACTAAACATGTGAATTTATTCAATGTTTGGATATAGGTATCGCTAGAAGTGAGGACTATGCGAGCATCCTAGGGGTGCATGTGGACATGTGACTGTCTTGGAAAGCTCGGAATGAGCGGTAATGGAGAAGGTGCTAGTAGGATGGGGGAGTCCTAGCAGTCGAGACAAACCATGTGGAGAGACTCCATGGTTTAGAGGTCTGGAATAGACCAAAGACACTAAGTGTCATGACCAAGAAGGATTGGTCCAGCATTCACGGTGAAGTGAAAGAGGATGAGAGCATGAAAAGCCATAGTGATGGTGTGGGATTCCAGGATGGAACAAAACAAAGAGGGGAAGAACTCTTGCTGCTCTCTCTTTCCTTTTAATTATATATAGACATATACATTTATGCATTGTGAAAACAAAGGATTGTTTAATGCATGTATGATTGAAATGAAATGTGTGTATTTGCTTAAAGTAAATTGTGAATGATGGAATGGTTAATTCCCTTCCTAGAAATGGACATGAAGGAGCTCATGTGCCTGTTGGGGAAGGCATGAAAAATATGAAAGTTTCCTTAATAAAACTTGGACTATCATGCCAATTGGGTAATTAACTAACTGATTTTAATGCCTATACTATGCTTGGTCTGATAGAACTTCAATGGTGCATTTCACAGGTGAGAAAAGGGAAGCCAGGTGGTGCACGTTGATTATGGCAGCAGATAAAAAAAAAATTGTTGGACTTGGCTGGAAGTCTCCTTCAAATGATTGCCAAGACCCAAGCGAATCTTGGGGAGATGCTCAAGATACAGAGAAGGCAGAGTGAAATTAACCACCAGATTTTGCAAGACTCTATTGGTTTGCAAAGGGAGGTGAAAAGCCTTCTAGGAGCAATTGGCAAAGGAAAGGAAGGTGGATCAGCAATGGGACAATTGTCCAAGCGACCCGATAAGAAACGGTCCAGGCATGAATACTCAAAGGAAATTGATCAGGTAAAGATGAAGCAGCCAGTGAGATGCTGGAGATGCGGAGGACATCATTTACGCTGGGACTGCCCAATGAGGGAACATGATAAGGGCAATAGCCGCAAAGTCCCTAGACTTCAGGATCAGCTGGGAGCTGATAACTAGCGGGAGAAGTCCATGGAAGCCGAGGACCTTGGTCGTGAACGTTCAAAGTAAATGATTGAACATGGGACAAATCTGCGATTTTAAATTTTGATGTGCAATTATATATGTATTGTACATATATGTATTGGAACACCGAGGACGGTGTTATTCCAAGGGGGAGGGGAATGTAATGTCCCCGGTTTTGACCCCATTTGCATGATGTATATATTGTAATTAATCGTGGTGAGGAGCTCAAGGCAAAATCCCCACCATCGATTTGGTTTTGCATGTTTTGGCAATAGGGATAGTTGCCGATGGTATGTCGTGCTATTTGGCATGTTATAATTCAGCATCATGTAAGCATGCACATCAATTAAAATAAACCACAACCAGCTATGACAGTGCAACGTTGAATGAAAAGGGCATGGTTCCAAAGGATAAGGGGTGGGGGATGTCAAACCTTGGTTATGGGGGAAAAACCCATGTTTTGCCACCTTTGTTGTTTGTCACCTTTTGTCTCATCCAACCTTGTCAACCTCTTTAATGCTTCAGCTGGTAGTTGAGGAGTTATGGCTGAGCGGCTGAGTGGCTGAGGGCATTTATTGCTGGAGAAAACGTGGGTAAAGAGGCAAGCAATTTATCCATCTTCCCCACGACTCCATTCTCCCCAGGGTCGATGGTTTTCATTAACTGTTGCTCACCCTCACGCACAGGAAGTTCATTCTCACGCAGAGAAGCGAGCAAGTGAAACGACATCACGAAGCTCGATTTCTGCTGGTAGGTGAATGACTGTGGCTTTAATCCACATTTTCTGCTTGCTGTTGGTTTAACCCACGATTTGGGTTGTTATTGTGTTTTTCCCAAGACGTTTGGGGACTGTTGGGAGCCTGATTCTTTTCCCATTCGGACTGTGTGTGGGTTCTCCCATGGTTTTCCTGGGAGACTAGATGTTGGGATGGCTGTTGATTTTTTTTTCCCCATTTGTTGGCTGCGTCTTCTTCCCTGCTTTGGGACTGTTGTTTTCCTTGTGTTTGGTTGGCTGTGGTGTTCAATTCCATTTTGAGCCACTGTGGATTTCCAACCCGTTGGCCGAGTCTCCCGTGGTTATGCCGGGAGTTCTATTTCTTATCCACTGTGGGTTGTGGATCGTTGCCACTATTTTTATTGTGAAATTGGGCTGTTGAATCACCCTGGTTTTGGGTGTTGTGGCTGAGTTGTTTTGGCCATGTTAGGTCCAAGAACAACTCTGTGTTGTCTTGTGGTTTGAGCTGTGTTCATCTTCTGTTTGGGATTATCCCTGGTTGCCTTTGCTTCTTCACAGGAGCTGTGAAGGGATTGTTGCTGCGTGTATGCAGTGGTTGGCCTTTGCGCTGCGTTGGCTTGGCTAATTGGTGGACATCCTAATAAACCCAGCAGTGCTTCCCTGCTGTTTTGTGTCCCCTTGGCTATGTGTAAGCCTGCAATTGTCCCTTATTCCGGAGGAATCATGCCCAGCTCGGGGGTGGTAGCGTTGCTGAGAGTTTGATGAGCAAGCTGGCCTATGGTTGGGTGGAACGTTGTAGTGACGTAGCTGGTTGCGGAGTTCTTCATCGAAAGATAAGTGCCACTGGTTACTTCACCCTTGCAATTTATATACTGTATTATGTGAAATGATGAACATGCTCAATGCCGGAATGTATGTTTGTTTCCGCTGTATAATTAAAGGATTATGCATCTGTGCATTCTTGTATGCTTGGCATTCCTGTTATGATGCCTGTTTAAGCTCCCAATTTCAGCATTTGATTTCTGTCTATGTTCATGGGGCAGTTTGCCCGGTTTTTATTTGATGTTCATCGTGTCCTCTTCGCCGGTTTGAGGGATGGGGACGTGACAGTCAACCAATGCATGACACCCTGGTTCTACCCTGCAGATTGCCTCGAGGTAGGATTTCTCCAACTCTAGGACTCTTTCTCTTGAACTTTTTTTCTTTCCGTTTTGGTTTGGTCAATTTCCTTCCTTCTCATTTACAAGTCTTATTAGGTGTGTTTATCCTGAACGTACTTTTATAGTTTAGAAATTGAAAAGTTGTCTTAATAGAAGTTATGAAATCAGATAGTTTTGTGTGAATTTTGTATTTTTGGGTGTATGGTTTGTATGATTAATCCTCTAGAAGCTCTTTATAGATATGTGTAAAGGAAATATAGTATGGTTTTTGCACTTTCGTAGTGTGAGTTTTTGCATTTCTTTGTTTAATATTATATCAAGAAACAAAAGAAAATTTTGATTTCTTTCTCTTAGTTTGGTTAAATCATTAGAAGTGTTTTCTTTTTGAACATTGATTAAGAAAAAATAGACATTTTTGCATTATGGAAGCTTTTCCTTTTTACATTAGAGTGATTTTAAACGTTATCTTTAGATTTTTTGTTTGTCTAAAAGTATTTGAAGTTTGAGGCGAGTTGTTTGGATCGCATGGTTTTCATTTCGTTCTTTGAAAAGGAAGAACTTGTCCCTTACTCTAGATATATTTCATCAAAACAAAAATTGCATGGGAATTTAATAATTTAATCTTGCGATTACCTCATATTCCACAAACATTCACTAACCATCAAGATAAAATTGAACGGTATCTTAGTTTAAAATTCTTAGTAATTTGAGTGATAGCTTAGAAGATGTGTTTCGACATCTATAAACATAGGAGCTGTCATAATTTTCCTACACTGCATCGCTAGGATTGTGCAGTTCTTCAACGTACTAATCGGTATATCAAACGACTTTTCATGTACCCTTGAGGTATATCAAAAATTTCTTCACGTAATTGATAGTATCTTGGAAGGCCCCTTTCGAACGGTTGTACATCAGACAACAATAACACGGACTTGAGCTCCCACGTACCTTGTGTATATAGGGAGACCCTTCTAGGAATTGATACCAACTAGGAAAATCCTTTTGGGTGTCTTGTTGAATCAATACACCGAGAACAACACTTGGTGAGCTTCTACTCATGTGTCATCCAGGTAGTCAGGTATTCAGTAAAGGGTATGGTCCCAATACTCCTTGTATTGTTTTACATTTGGACCATGGGGTATATTGCGAGTTGTGACAACTTGAAAATCCTAGTGATGTTCTGGATTTTTCAACCCCTCTTATCACTTAAGTTTTCTTATGACCTTAGCTTACGTAGTATTGTTTGTGTGTAATCTTTTTTACTAGAAAATATTTAAAGTAGAAGTGTTTAGCCATAATTTTGGTTGAACAACATGTGAGGAGGTCTCATAGATTGTAATTTTTACCACCTAAATTTCCTCCCACTGTGGAAGAAAGACAAGGGGTGACCATGGACCATACTTTCAAAACTGATCTTTCCGTGGAAGGTGTTCAGGTTGTTGAATCAATAGAAGGGCATTCTTCTTTGGAGAATCCACCTGCATCTACCCTGGTATTGGTACAATTTCCTCCTTCTCATGATTCAACATTTAATTTCTCCAGAGAAGGACATTCTGGTGCACAATATTGGGTGTTTTCCCCACCTTTAGAGGGCCCCGTGACATTGGAATTTGGTCCAATTGACCCTTTTTGGGAAGCTTCCTTAGGACAGATGATTTTTTAATACGACACTACTTCTTTAACTTATGCCACACCCCAACCTAGTTCGATATTGTTATTCTTGAATGATGAGTATTTTAGACATGTCCATGAGATTATGTCCAACTTATGCATGAGGGGAGAAAACATCAAAAGGAGATGTTTCTCTCCTTTTCCAAGCCGTTCAGAAAGAGCCATTCTCGAATACCACCATGCCCTTATTTGGTCTTATGATTCTAATGTATATGGAATACCGATTCAAAATGTGGCTTCTTACAATCCTAGTCATCCTTCTATCATTTCCTTATCATCTCAATCTATCCTCTCTATCCCTAGTTCTCCTATGAACCTTGTCACTGGGGGTAATCCCCAGAACAAGATGTCACTATGACCATGAAAGCTAGTTCAAATCTTAGGAAGAATGTTTCTCTAGGGAAGACCATGGCTGGACTACCCTCCACAACCATGAATGTGATTTCTCCCTCCTCTACACCAAGACAACCACCGTGGATTCAACTGATCTCTAATCAACCTACATGGGGGTACCTTCAGCTAGGAAATCAATAGGAAATGCCTACCCAAAATTATCAACCCATTTCCTCAAGAAATATTTTTATTGGCATCTCTTATCCTGGGAACCTTAATACCCCATGGGGGAAACCTAATTGGTTTATTTTCTCTACATATAGAAGCCCATTTGAAAATATGTATGGTTTCCACCCGGAGGTCTCCCATCCGAAGGTCCACTTGGAGGTCCCCTATCCGGAGATCCACCCAGAGGTCCCCCATATGCAGCTTCACACAAAGGTCCCCCATTTGGAGGTCCTCCTAGAGGTCCCCCACCTGGAGTCCCACCCAGAGGTTCCCAACCTAGGATTCCATTTGGAGGTCCCCCATATGGAGGTCCACTGCCCAAATTTCTACCACCAGGATTCCCACCTCAAGGAGCACTAGGTGGAACATTTGAAAACCAATCACAACTAAACCAACTTCTTATCAAAGGATCATTGAATCTCTTTTATAAATCCGAGTATGGCCCTAATGGTACTTAGATTCCTTATCAATATTACCAGTATTTGCAACTGAATCAACACCTTCCCTTTTTTGCTACAACTGATTTTCTAGATTTGGTTTGATCAATGATCCTATTCAGCATGATCCTTCATTTCCTACTATATTGGTAAAGTTTTCTTCGAATATACCCAAATTTGATGAAAAACATTGTGAGGACCCAAAAAACCACGTCATGACCTATCATTTGTTGTGCTCGTCCAACTCTATAATGGAGGTTTCCATCCATTTGAGATTGTTTCAAAGGACTCTCACTGGGACCACCACCAAGTGGTATATAGAATTTCCTCAGCACTCTTTTTGGGATTTTAACACCTTAGAAATAATGTTTTAACACATTTTCAACAACCCATTCAGTACAAAATGGATACAGATATTTTAACCTCACTTCGTCAAACTAGTTCCACCCAATTGCTTTCTGATTGGTTCACTAAATCATTACTTCTACCCATCTCTCAGGATGTTTCCATGGGATTTTTGTCATCGAAGAACAAGCTATTAGCTGAGCTCAGTACCTAGACTTGGTTTATTCCTAGTCAGGAACTCTTTATGACTTGATCTCGCACGCTCTTTATCCTACTTCAGAGCCCTCAAGACCTTCAACAAAACCACATTTCGATGGTGTACTTGGTTCTGTTCAGACACAAATGGTGGAAAAATCCCTCAAAAAGAAAAACCAACCTACTAGCCAGAGCGTCTCAAATTCCAAGAGAACTTCTCCTCATGTTTCCTCTACCAAGGTAAATTTCATTAAAATTTTGGGATATTCATGAACGAAGAAGAAAGGAAAGAATAAATAAAAAAAGTCTTAAAATAAACACAAGAGTAATAAAACACAAAACCCAGATGCTGATTACAAGCATAAGAGAAAGGTAAAATTCCCCAAGGAATGTCCTCGACATGTAGAGGTCGGCAAGTTTTTTCAAAACTCTCCCACCCAGGAAGTCTTGGGCAATCCCTTTTCCTACCCAACAACAATTGGTTGACCATCAATCCTTGCATGACTCTTCTTCATCTTCTATATATGAGGTTAAAATGATTTCTAGTGAAACAATTATTCTTACCACCATAAAATGAAGATGATAAAACTTCAACTGATAAACCTAAATTTCCCACCCCTCCTCCTACCAACAATCTTCATATTGAGAAACCTTTCCTTGACACCATCTTCTGACCACCAAAGAGTATTTAAACCTAATGCATGGGCTTCTCAGTACTACATTGTAGTAGAATATTTGTCCCAACCACCATGTTTTATGTCTACCCTCGAAGTATTCCAAACGTGCCCTACGCAGAGGTAGAACCTGTTGTCAGTTATCAGAGCCATTGATCCTAAGAATAGTAATGTTATCGCCTTTAAAATGGATGATTTTAAGTCAAGGATCTCCCATCATCTATATTTCTAGCTATCTACTAAATTCATTGGGAAGATAGTCCATCACAATGTGTTAGAGGAGGATTCCTTGACTTCAGTCATGTCTCTTTCATGTTGGAGAGTTATAGGCTCTCCCGAGATCAACTGCTCACCTACTAATTTGAGTCCTTTGATGGTTGTTGTTTTCATCCTCATGGACTACTACCCTCCCTCCTTGTTTAACTAGGGGGAAAATAGGCATCCATTCATGTCGAAGTTGTTGATGCTCCTTTAGAATACAATAGCTTCCTGGATAGGAATTGGTTCTATGCAATGCAGGTGGTTGCCTCATCTGTGTTTTGAGTGGTCCAATTCCGATTTGAAGGGAATATTGTTACAATTGATCAATTGGAGTTT
This sequence comes from Pseudotsuga menziesii, assembly GCA_001517045.1. Classification (NCBI taxonomy): domain Eukaryota; kingdom Viridiplantae; phylum Streptophyta; class Pinopsida; order Pinales; family Pinaceae; genus Pseudotsuga; species Pseudotsuga menziesii. The sequence continues at coordinate 906,695 of LPNX010480510.1, forward strand.
TGTTCCCAAGACACCAGTTCTAATTCCGTGAATAATGTCCCACTCTTGGCTTCTACAACTCTATGATATCGAAACCTAGGGGTAGGTACTCTCAAATATTCTTAACTTATGGGAATATTTCCGTTAACCAATCCTCCCTCTACGTAGAACCTGTTTGTGAATATGATCTCTTATAAGAGTCATGACACTTTAGACAAGGGAAAATCAATTGTTGATTTGACACCATTCAGTCATTTCAAAGAAACTTACCAGGCTATCTAGTCCACCAAATACCCCACAATTAATGATCACCTTTTGGTGGCATTGGATCCTTATCACCTTCCATATTGATTATATTTCCCCCCATATCTATATTATCTTTTCCAAACTCTTCCATCAGATGAATCAATCATGGAAGTCATGTATTTAGAGGGGATGCCTTGGAAAGACCATCACCACCAATCCTCTTTTCTTCATGATTACCATATGGTAGAAGATCATTTTGAAACAATGGTTTCATCTGACATTGTAACTACACCTCAGCCACTAGCACTCATTGACAATGTTGAGTCTAAGGGTAATCCAATATCACTAAGATCGTTCTCGTTGATATATCAGTGAAACCTGGGTTTGTAGACAATATTAATGTGGGCCAAAATTGTTCCGCTTTATAACTTAGGTCTTATACGACTCCTTTTAAGGAATTTAGAGACTTTTTTGCTTGGACATATGAAGAAATTCCAAAGATAGACCCTTCAAATGTGGTTTACAATATTACGACTTTCCCTGATGCCAAGTCATTTCGTCAAAATTTACGTTAAGTTAATCCATAGAAAGCATCTTCCATTAAGGAATAAATTGAAAATATTCTCAAGGCTGGGTTCATTTACCCCATGCCATTGACAAGATGGGTTTCTAATATTGTCCTCATGAACAAAAAATAGGGAATGTCGATGGTTTGTATCGATTTCTAAGATCTCAATAGGGATTGTCCTAAGGATAATTTCCCTACTCCTTACATCGATCAAATCATCGATAAATGCGCTAGAAGAGTCATATTCTTATTTATGGATGGATTCTCTTGTTATAATTAGATAGAGATACTCCCTTCTGATTAACATAAAACAATCTTCATTTACCCATGGGGGACCTTTTCCTACAGAAAGTTTCCTTTTGGCCTTAAGAATGATGGAGCTAGTTTTCAACGCGCTATGTATTACACTTTCCATGACATCAAACATATCATGGAACTGTACCTCGATGACTTACTTTCCCATTCAGAGCATCGAGAGCACCATGTTGACCATATGGGAGCCATTTTTCTTAGGTGCCTCCATTACATCATTTGATTGAATCCACTCAAATGTGTTTTTTGTGTTGAGACTGTTAGACTGTTTGGTTTCATTTTTTTCAAGGATGGCATCACTATAGACCCACTAAAGATCAAATCCATATTGGCCCTACCCCCACCTACAAACCTTACTGAACTTCAAAATTTATAAGGGAAGGAAAAAATTTTGCGTCGTTTCGTTTGTAACTACGTCATGAAGACACACAGTTTCATGTGTTTGTTAAAAAAGTACACACCGTTTTTTTGGGATGACCTTGCGTAATGTGCCTTTGAAATTCTCAAACATAGTATTACCCATGCACCTATCTTGCAACCACCTAATTACATAAAGGATTACTCCTTGTATGTGGTTGTGTCATTGACCACCATCGGCATGGTACTAGTTCAAAGAGATGCACACAACCAAGAATATGTAATTTATTACCTAAGTAAGAGTCTCCTCGAATATGAAACTCATCATTTGTATTTCGAGAAGTTACATATGGTAATGGTCATCGCGATCTATATATTTTGTCACTACATATTGCTTCACACAACTATAGGATAAATAGATTCCAACGCCATGTATTACATCTTGACTCTTTAGGTGCTTGGGAGAAAATACTCTCACTTGATTGTTATTCTCCAGATATTCAAGTTAGAATTTGCAAAATTCAGTTCCAATAAATCCCTCCTCTTTGTGAGCTCATGTGTGACCTTCCCCGTATTACTAAGGATACACAATCCTTGGATTCATTTCTTGACAAATCCTTGTTCCTCATTAGGATGTATGACCCATGTTTTGATGCTTGTAAAAATACCAGGTACCAAGCAATAGGGATTCTCCCTGGTGAACAATCACAATTAGATCCGACACCGTTTGGTGTGGGGAATCCATCTGGTTCATGGTTCTGGCTACCATAGATTAAGTTCTTTAATATTTTACTCGTTACGGCCTAGTCCACCATTTATAAGATTTTTGTTTAAATAATTATATGAAGGTGCCTAAGCTAAATGTAGGTCTAATCTAGATCTAAAACTCAATTAGTCTATCCCCGGAGAGGGAGAAAATTTAGAGTTCAGAGTAACATACTGTAAATTCTCATAAAGGCCTAAAAGATAGTCATACCAACACAATAATCACATTCAGAGCAGAAAGAATACCATAGGTAGCTCAAATATAATTAAACCATTTATTACCCTCTCAACATAGACATTTATACAGACAATAAACATTCATGACCAAGGAAATAGTTACAGGAGGTTAGAAAAAGATCATTGTATGATATACAAAAGAAAGAAGAAATAGTTCTACAGTATGCATTTCACACATTCCAATTAAATCTCTGCGTAGGCCCTTTGTTCAAGCAAAATGATCCTTCTTATTAGCAAAGAGGTAGCTCTTTTACAACAATAGTTCGGAATTATTTCAGCAGGAAAAAGTCCCTACTATGGTGCTTTGCACCCCTATTGTTATACATCTGAGTGGCACCTCTCCATCCGAGTGCTGATATCCCTCATGTCGGCACACAAAAGGACACTTATGGATAGAGGTTTGCCCTTAACACTATAGCTTGGATTGTCATGAAATACATTCTACCTTCATCCAGCTATTTACTTTTCCATTTAGCCATATTGGGATGTATTCGCGACTCTCATTCTTGACAACTCATGAGTCATTCGCGAGTATCCTTCACAGCAAGTCGCGAATCCATGTATTCACGGGTTGCTCTTATATAGAGTCGCGAATCATTTGCGGGTTGCTCTACTACAGACCCGCGAATGTGTCTCCAAATATTAAAACACAAAATCATGCGCTAATGGGAGTTTAGTTAAGTCATTTTACTTAATCTCCCTAACTGCTACAACTTCCCCAACC
>LPNX010480510.1:910210-976689 GCA_001517045.1 Pseudotsuga menziesii
TTGGAGACTTTGGGAGTGGAGCAGATTGGAAGAGGACTAGCAAGGATCGAACGTCGTTTAACAAGTAAGTTCCTTTAACCCTCCTATTTCCTATTCTGCACTTCAGAAGTCAATTGTCTGCAAGTGCTTGAGTATGTTGGTAATCCCCGACCTACGTTTATTAGGTGCATAATCCCTTACAACAGAACTAGTGACTCCGCTGGGGAAGCTTAGACTACTATAGGTCATTTCTGTTATCCTGACCAGTTTTGCTTGTGGTTTATTATCCTGGATCTTGTTTACTTTAGTGTTTGAAAGTATTAAAGGTTTTTTTTTCTTTGCTTTTAAGAAAATTTTTATACCCATTTGTGGGTTGTCCTACTGGATAGTCGCGAGTAAAAAGTTGCATTCGCGGGTTGTTATACTGCACAGTCGTGAGTCATTCGCGACTTGCACTGCTAGACAGACGCGAGTACTCCTGAAGATTTGGATTTTTAAAGAAGAGTTTGCTTGTGTATTTTCTTGTTATAGTCCTTGTTTTCTGAGAAGACTTTCATTAAGAATGCTGTAGAGTTTGCTGGATTGCCTCAGGTGATCACATCGTAGTGCTTTTTGAAATCCATTGAGTCTTTTTACTTGATTTATTTACTTTTTGCATCCTGAAACTTTTGGCCTGTTTGGGTTCTTGGTCCAAGTGTTTTAGTCCAGATCACTGATCAGGGTCTTGGACTTTGTTTTTCCAGTCTGATTTCTGATAGTTGCTGGTTTGCACTTGCCTTTTTTAAGTCTGCAGTGGTTTTGTGTCATTGTTTAGCACCCAAGCTAGGGTTCCTAGCCTGCTTCTCTTGTTGGTCTGTAGGTTCTGTCAGCCTGTTTGTTTCAGTTTGTAGTTTGTATACAGTCTGTAAGTTTCAAGTTGACTCAAACATAGTGCATTGTAGATGCATAGTAGTTTCTTTGAGCAATTTTTAAAGTGAAAACAAAACATAGTTAGTATTTTGCATTGTAATTTTTGCATAAGTAGTGTTTGCTTCATTTTAAAAATATATAATCTCAGAAAATTACAAAAACATAGGTTTAGTTTCTCTTATCAATGCTGTAGTTCATCAATACATATTTGAAAAAATGAAAAGAAGTTTGTTTTATAGTAGTATTTTGCTTTGAATGCACTTTACTTTCATTTATTTTCTGCTAAGTCAAAACACCATACACTATATCACTTCCACTTCCTTTTGAGTAAGAAACAACCCTTAAAATTAACGCATAAATTAAAATTTATTAGTAAGTTTTTATTTCTAGGGGCCTTTCACCTACTAGCTTAGGCTAGACTTGTGGGCTAGGGAGTGTAAACTTCCCACAAGTTATAAACTTAGACGTAGTGGACCTATCTTTAGGTAAATCCTTGATTCTATCACTGTATCTGGGAAGCTCCTCTCAAACGGGAGTTAAGCACTAGGTCGCGTGGAGGCTTGGACAGAGGGGATAACCCCCCGAATCCTTGTCAAAACGTAACCCAGGACTTTTACACATCTGGGGATTCTGTCCTAGATAGATTTTCGGGCTCAGCTACCCTGCCCATGCGTATGAGTTCGACTTGCGACTGTCCCCCCAGATAGCTGGTATTGTCAAGGTAGCCTTAGTCTCTTGTCTCTTTAGGGTTCATACCTAGGTAAACCGGAAGGTTATTTCTAGTTCACCTCGAACGGGCTTGGAAGGTAACCCTTGTGGAAAGTGCAGGAGGGTGGTGGGTGATTCCTCTGCTTGTGCTTGAGAACCCCTCAAGGACACCAAGTAACTGTTCATCAGCTTTCTTCGGGAAAGCATATCTTTATACCTTGGTTTGATTGCTTGAGACTCTAGGATCTTTTTAGTGTATGCTCTGTGGATTTGCTTGTGCTTAGTTGACCTTAGGGTGTGATTAAGTCAAATTTTTAATTCTGGAGGACCAACTAGTTAGAAGGTCAAGAAGGTTGAGAAACCTTCCTCCTCTTCCTGCATTGGAGCCTCCACCTTTACCCCAAAGGCGGAGATTAGGCACAGACGGTTCTTTTGAACCAGTAGGAGTAAGTGAGGTTCTTGGTGAACCTGAATTGATAGCTAACCATTTTGATTTAGACACAGTCGAGATAGAAGAATTGCAGACTGAAGAGTTTGCAAGAAATTTTAACTCTCCCTTGACTGATATTAACGATCCTATGATCGTCCAAGTTAGACCTTTTAGTTCACCAGTAGTAGGTGTCCCTTTGAGTAGAGTCATGTCTTCTGTGGAAGAGAGTTATTTTGTGTTTACCTCAACCCTTCCGGTTGAAGGGGTATTTCCTCCCTCGGTTAGTGCCCCTAGATATAGTTTTCCTTCTACCCCTTTAACTCTAGCGAGCCGGGGGGTTCAACCACCGGTTCACTCCAACATAGGAGGTATTTCTAGTAACAAGGTTTCTAGGATCCCCAGTATACCTACCATTCCCTCTTCCTTCCCTTACACTACTTAGAGTGGTCCGGTAGGATCCTCGGATTATGTCCAAGGATTTCCTTGGAATGGGGGGCATATCCCCCCATCCAGTCCATACGTAGGTCCATCTCCTTCATATGTAGAAGTGCAGTTTGGAGGCAACACCTATTATGGGTAGAGCTTCCATACCCCTATTTCGGTCCCATACACGAGCTCTCCCTTCTCTTTGTTTAGCGGAGGGATACCTACTCCAATATTTCAGACCCCAGCTTCTATGGGGATGGCCCGAACCACTTACACTGCACCTCCCACCCAAAATCCTGTGGCCTACGGATGGAATCCGTTTCAAGGCAACCTTCCCACTTCACAATCGGTGTCAGGGGGCAACTCCACCTTTACCTATGGGCATTCGGGGGCTGGACCCTCTAATCCCCAAGCTGGCACATCTAGTGCACCGATTAGGCCCAAACTTCCTTTTCTGGCAACTTTGAACTTTCCAGACTTATCCAAATTGATGAATGACCCGGTGAGGCATGACCCCTTGTGGCCACCTGTTCCCACCAAACTTCCCTCGGACATCCCTAAGTTCGAAGGTAAGGCTGGTGAAGATCCTGGGGCTCATGCCACCACCTTCCACTTATGGTGTTCTTCCAACTCATTGAATGAAGATTCAGTGAGATTGAGGCTGTTCCAGAGGACCTTGACTGGAACTACGGAAAAATGGTACATTGAGCTGCCTTTTGCTTCTTTTAGTAGTTTCTGGGACCTAGCTAGTGCTTTCCTTAGTCACTTTCAGCTTCCGGTTTGTTACGATTTCAGAATGGATTTGTTGTCCACTTTCAGACAAAACAAGGCAACCCACATCTTGGATCATATCCAAGAGTGGAGGAGGTGAAAGAGTCTTATCAAAGCTACCATCCCTCCTGAATTTCTATTAGAGTGGTTCCTTAAGTCATTGTTGCCATACATTTCTAAGGATGTTTCCACATCAGGAGTGACTAGTGAAGAAGAAGCCATACTCAGGGCCCAGCAGTTGGACTTGATTTATTCACAGTCTGGGATTCTATATGAAATTATCCCTAAGGCACAAAGGCCTTCACATGAGGCCGAGAAACCCAAGCCTGGACCCCATGCCGATGGTGTGGTTGGGTCCGTAAACTCTCCCATTGTAGAGTCTTTGACAAAACAACTTCACCAGTTGTCTGTCAAATAGTCTACGACGGAGGCAGCAAAGGCTGCCCCCTCCCCACAAAGTGCAAATGTTTTTGCACAAACCTCTTCAAAGGGCAATCAGCAGCTCGGCGGGAAGAAGAAGAAAGGTAAAAAGGGAGAGGGAAACCAAAATCAAAACAAGCCAAAGCCCGTGAACAATGCCGATGGGGGAGAAAAGGAAAAGAAGAAAGTCAAGTTCCCTTGTAAGTTGTGCCAAGGGGACCATCTTACTCATATTTTTCCCCTCATGGAACAAGCTTAGAAGCTGTTACAAGCTCAACCATCGACTGTCCTGAAGGATTCGTTTCCCCAAGGGTAGAATTATGCTTCAGCTTCTACCGTAGCAGGGGGCACTCAAGCTTCCCCTGACCCCAATTATATCAACATGGTTAGATCGTCAACTTTGTTACAAACCAAGAACAAGAACTATGAGAAGGAGACCGATGAGAAGGGTAAAGCTGTAGTTGAATCTTCCAACCCTCTCACTATAGAGAAACCTGCGGAAATAATGCCAAAGATACCCAAAGGCGTCTTTAAGAAGACTTTGCATAACCCAAATGCCAGAGCTACTGCTAAATACTCTGTGGTTGAAGACTTGGCTCAAACTCCTTGTGCAATGTCAGCTTTAGAGGTGCTACAGAGCTGTCCCGCTCAGCGGGATGCCCTCTTAGCAGATTTAGGTAGCATGGACTCTTCGAGTCTCTTAGCAAAATTTAATATCTCTGATGTTAAAATTCTCCTCCCTTACCATGTAGCTCTATCGATAGATGTTGTCCATGGTGGTAAGACCATTGGATGAACAGTTGTTGATGAGGGAGCCTCTACTTGTGTTATATCCATGGCCTGTTGGAAAGCTCTTGGATCGCCAAAGCTGGTCCCATCAACCACTTTACTTACTGCTTTTGATGGAAGGTCTTTCCGTCCACATGGTATCCTACCAGCTTTTGAGATTAAGTTGGCTGGCAAATCAGTGTCTGTTGAAGTCGAAGTGATTGATGCTCCATTGGACTACAATTTGCTTCTGGGTAGGAATTGGACTTATGCAATGTCTGCTGTTGCATCTGCTATCTTTCGTGTCGTGGTTTTTCCACATGAGGGCAAGGTGGTCACTGTTTACCAACTTAATTTTACCCGTAAAGGCCACCTAGAGTCTAAAGATTCCACCATGCCATTGGTTGATCAGGCCAAACCTGCTGCATAGAGCTTGGGGGATGGAATGTACACATCATTGATGGGCACATTCGATATTTCAGCTCCATTCCTTTATATCAGTTCTACTACTGTAGGGAAGTCAATTGATTCGGTGGTCGATAGGACTGATCCTTGGGTCCTTCCAACCCCTCAGGAACCAGAAGTGCCCTTATCTGCAGTGGAAGTGGCATATCAAGCTGTTACCCAAACCACTGTAGATCCCATTCCAGATCCTCTTACAGTCTCGGATGATCTGGAAGAAGTCTATATGCCCGCATGGGCGGAAAACTCTTTACATTCCATAGATTTCTTAGACACTGTTTTACCTTTCGACGAAGCCATTCTGGAAGATATGTGTGCGCGTGATAAGATATGTGAGGATATTCATCACGGATCTTATTTCCTTCCAGAGCTAAGAAAGATATAAAACCAAGAGTTTCATGTGAGACTGTCGGATGATGTTGATACACCTGTCAACCCTTTACCTAGGGAAGGAGTGTTTGCCGAGGGGAATATGGCAAACATTTCCGCCACTATACCGATCAACATCTCTGTAAAGCCAGATGTCATGGAAAAATATCTATATAGGTGCAAACTGCTCTCCGGAGGAGATTTCCATTTATACTGCCCTTTTCAAAGAATTCCATGATATCTTTGCTTGGTCATATGAGGAGATGCTAGGCATTGATCCATCTATTGTCCAACATGAGATCCCAACCTACCCTAATGCCAAACCAGTTCAGCAAAAATTACGCCCCGTGAACCCACGTAAAGCGGCGGCTGTGAAGGCAGAGGTTGAAAAGCTGTTGAAAGCAAGTTTAATATATCCCATAGCTTTGACTGAATGGGTGTCCAACCCAGTTCCTGTTGATGAAAAGAAAGGGACTATTCATGTTTGTACAGACTTTCAAGACCTTAACAAAGCCTGTCCTAAGGACAACTACCCTACACCGTTTATTGATCAAATCATAGATGCATGTGTGGGTAGCGAGGTATTCTCGTTTATGGATGGTTTCTCCGGCTATAATCAAATCCAAATCAAACCGGAAGACCAGCATAAAACTGCTTTTATTTGCCCTTGGGGTACATTCGTGTATAGAAAAATGCCCTTTGGATTGAAAAATGCAGGGGCAACCTTTCAACGAGCCATGATCTTTTCTTTTCACGATATAAAAGCCATTGTCGAGCCTTACCTGGATGATCTTCCTGCTCATTCTCGCAAGAGGATCCAGCATCCAGATCATTTACGGTTGATTTTTGAGAGATGTAGGTACTATAAAATTCGCTTGAATCCCCACAAATGTGTTTTCTGCGTCGAATCAGGTAGATTGCTTGGATTCATTGTCTCTAGTAGGGGCATTCAGGTGGATCCTTTAAAAGTCAAGGCCATTGTAAATCTACCTCCTCCTCATTCACTTAGGCAACTTCAGAGTCTACAAGGTAAGTCTAACTTCCTTCAATGTTTTATCGTTAATTATTCCAAGATCACAAAAGGTTTCATGCACCTGCTTAAACAGGACACCTCATTTGTATGGGATGAAACTGCACAACTCGCGTTCGAGGCATTAAAAAAAGCCTTTCTGTCGGCTCCTTTATTACGCCCGCCAGATTACTCTAGGGATTTTTTATTATATCTGGCCGCGTCGGAGTCTACCATTGGGGTAGTGCTAGTTCAGGAGGATGACAAGCTCGTTGAGCATGTTGTCTATTATCTTAGCCGTGCTCTGGTTGGACCTGAGCTTAAGTACTCCCACGTCGAGAAGTTAGCCTTAGCGGCTGTTTATGCTGTACATAGGTTACGACACTACATCTTACTGAGGACCACTACTGTAGTGGCGGATGTAAACCCTTTCCAATATGTTTTATCCCGACGGATTGTTGGGGGAAAATTCAATAAGTGGATAGTCATTCTCCAAGAGTTTGACTTGGTTTTCCAATCCACTAAATCCAAAAAATCCTTAGTTTTTTCCAAGCTTATAGCAGAATTCCCTATGGAAGAAGATGTAGTGGTTGAGGATGACTCATTCCCAGATGAGCACATCTTCCTCATATCCACTTCTGATCCTTGGTATGGAGATATTCTTATATATCTCCAGACTTCGAAGTATCCTACCGCTTACTCTAGAGAAGACCGACGCAAGTTACATCTTCATGCTAAAAACTACCTCATAATAGGTACATTATATCGGCGAGGGGTAGATTCCGTCTTGCATCGCTGCCTGACTCATGAGGAAGCGGAGATTGTGCTAAATGATTCCCATAGCGGAGCATGTGGGGGTCATTTATCTGGGTTAGCAACGACCCAGAAGATATTACGTGCCGGGTATTTCTGGCCCACCATCTTTAAAGATTGTGTGGAAGCTGTGAAACGCTGTCATCCGTGTCAGCTTTACACCAGAAAAATGCGGTCACATCCTGCTCCCTTGTTTCCCGTCGTCTCGGTAGGCCCCTTCATGAAGTGGGGGATCCATTATATGACATGCAACCCAGCCTCGGCTGGGGGGCATAAATACATCATTGTCGCTGTCGACTATTTCACAAAATGGGCAGAGGTAATGCCTACTTTCAAAGACAATGGGGAAACGACAGCTTTCTTCATGTTTAATTAGATTATTTCTAGGTTTGGTATTCCCAAAGTGATTGTCACTGACCATGGCAGTCATTTCCAAAATCACATGATGACAGAACTGATCACTATGCTCGGATTCCGACAAGAACATTCTTCTCCATATTATCCACAAGCAAATGGTCAGGTCGAGGCTGTAAACAAAACTTTAAAAACTATCCTTAAACGTACTATTGATGCAGCCCATTCAAATTGGCACATCATGTTATATCCTGCTCTTTGGGCTTATCAAACCAATGTCAAAACTGCTACGGGTTTTTCCCCCTTCCAACTCGTTCACGGGGTGGAAGCTATTACACCGATTGAATGCGAAATCCCATCCTTGCAGATAGCTATTCATGTGCTACCTGACACAACTGAGCTTGAGGAACGGTTGCTCCATTTAGAACACCTTGATGAACAACGTAGAGATGCGTTGACTACAAATCAGGCTCATAAGAATAGGGTTAAATCTCAATATGATAAAATGGTCAAACCTTGGGTTTTCTCTGAGGGGGAACTTGTCTTGCTCTGGGATCAAGATAAAGAGCCCCTGGGGGCAGGGAAATTCAAGGCTATGTGGTTGGGACCCTATGTTGTGTCTAAATTTTTGAGCAAAGGAACATATGAATTAGTGGATTATAATGGGAATAAGCTGCCTAAGCCTAGAAATGGGCTCTACCTGAAGAAGTACTACGCTTAGGCTTAGTACTTTTTCTTGTATATTAATGTATGTATTTTATGTACATTAGGTTGTTAGTTTCATTTTTTATACTATCTGCTGGTTGTTACAGATGTCTTCTAAGATGTATGTAGGTTTTGCTGATGGCGCCAGTTGTCACACTTGTAACCTGGCTTCGGCAGCATGGGTTATCTATTCCCCTTCAGGACAACTTGTTGCCGCGGGTGGCGCTTGTCTAGGTCCTGCTTCCAATAATGTTGCTGAGTATAGGGTTGTAATTGAGCTCCTATGGGATGCTTTGTCATGAGGCATCACCCAGCTTGAAGTCCGTTTGGATTCTTAGTTGGTTGTTTCCCAGTTCAATCGAGCTTATCAGGTGCGTAATCCTACATTATTACGTCAGTTCATGCAAATACGTTTACTAGAAAGACATTTTGAAGTTATTACTTTTAATGACTTTCCATGAAACCAAAATTCATTAACTGATGCATATGCTAATTATATTTTGGACTGGCATCTCACACACATTCCATAAAATATATAGCAAATACATAAGAAACATTTGTAAATAAGCTGACAACCAAACACAAATATATATATATATATGTAAATATCTATCATAGATAGGTCAAGTCTGATCCGTAGATCCCATCATGTACAAAATATACAAAAAGTGGATCATCATCGATCAAAATGCCTAAAACTAAGCTTGCCCTCCATGGCCACTAGGACCTCCTTGGTCCCCATGATCTCTGTGCCCCCTGGCTTCCTCATCCTCCTCGGCTTCGGCAGCCTCCACCGCATCCCTGTATACACACACTGCTCTAGCTACCCCTCTGAAAAGACGTAGCCAGGAAGGTGTAACCCCAACTACTGACTCCTGCATAGCTACAGGGAGATGCTCTATCCGTATCGTAGTTACTCGCTTGGTCAGCCTTCCTAGCTTTGCCTCGAGTACTCTGATCAATTCTGGGTCTCCCCCTACAATAGGACGTACGAAGGTACGTGGGTGCCCTTCAGGGTGGATTGGTCGAATATCTGCATTTTGACACATAAATAGGGTTTAGACTTGTGCATATTTATATATCCTATCATTTGAAAATCCATAAAAATTTGGTAATGATAAAAAAATAAAAAATACTTACCCATCTCTCCCCATGCTCCTCCTGGAGGGAGGACTAGGTCGGGATCATCTCGGAAATCTAACCCGACATATGGAAACTTCTCCAATGCCGGCACCTGTCGTTCCCACCATGTATAGAAATCATCATCATACATTCTATGTACTACATCTCCTCCTCCTTAACGGAGGAAGATATCTCCCCACCGGCTCAGCCTCGGCTGCCGTGGATGACGGACCTGTAATGGTATCGCAGGGCTCATAGCTGGCACCCTCTCAAAGAAGAATGCTACCAGTATACTACCATAGCCAAAGTTCTTCCGTCTTCCCCTCCTACAATCGGACAATTGCCTCTTCATGATGGGGGAAATTCCCGTACACCAATCAAAGAGAGTAACTCTAAAGCAGTCCACCGCCACTCTCATCTGAGTCCTGGTGGCCATGTGTAACCCTGCTGACCCTGAAAGTATGACAATAGTACCGGCCAATACCTGAAGTATAAGATCTTGAATATATGCAATGAGAACCCTGCTACCTTTCTTTTGAGTACCAGGCCTGTATAATACATCGATATAGTTCTGGACACTCAGGGGGTCTCCACCCCTGCCAGTGCCTTCCAGGTTCACCGGTGCTCCCCGATGTGACAACCCGGATATGAAGTAAATGTCTTGTGTGGTAAGCTCCAAAGTCTCACCTTGGATATTGAACATCCCCAGGTCATGGTCCCAGTAATGGACTAGGAACTCTAATATGCGTACATTGACCCGCATGGGCGATGTGCAAAAAAACTTGAGAAGACCACTAGTCCTCAATGCTTGGATAGTAGGAGGGATTTGGAGAGCCGCTTGATCCATAGCTTCATGTTCCCTCTCTCTCCACTCCAGCACCATGTTTTTCCTGACAAAAACATACAATTTGATTCAGTATTCAATAATAAAATTTTAAAAATCTTGACTATTTTTAAACTTTTGACCTATCACGCAGCATTCGCGACTGTCCATTGGGACAAGTTGCGAACCATTCGCGACTTTCCTATGCAGCAACTCGCGAATGGAACTCATATTCATGACTATTATGCTTAGCAACCTGCGAATACATTTTGCCATATTTTAGGTTGATAAATAATACTGAATTAACCCCTAAATTCAAATTTTGTTTGGATCAAATTGAATAGCTAAGGGTGTAGATTTACCTGAAGCTGACGGTTTCTGAATCCGATGATCCAATTATCCACAACGATCAATCAAAGATAGAGGGTAAACTTTCCTTTTTGGTTCATAAAGTGCAAATGGTATGAAATGTTTTGATTTTCAAACTATTAATAGAAATAAAATTTCATAAAGTGGGTCTTTTTATATAATTTGAAATGACCATTGATTAATATCACCTTCTTTGTGCCTTGGAACCGGTTTACCAACTTTTACAAAGTGTTGATGCTTCTATAGGGTGGTTTTTTCTCTTTCCAACATATGTTGGCATCTTATCACTCCACATTAACCTTAGTAATCAACATTTTTGCCACGGACTATGGTATCTTAAGCCATTAGTCCCTTGTCTCTACCATTGTTCTTCTGTGGCTAGGATCCCTTTTCATGAGTATCATTCTTATATGCCATTTCCATCCTTTGGTACCCATTCTGTCACTGTTTCAGGATCAGGGGTTTCCTCATAGCTATTTTTCACGCCAAATAGAGCTTCTTATGAACCTCTTTTTACAAGCTATCCCTTTATAGGACTCCCCAACCCTATGGAGTTTCTTTAGGCCCAGGTCTGACTCCTTCAAAACAGACTTGACTACCGAGTTATCTCGTCCGTTCAAGCTCGTTAAGAATATGTGAACGGGCATCTGCATTGGTGGTAGGTTATCTCTTTCTTGGACCATGCGGAATAATACGAGAAAGGATCACTCTCTTTTCTTCGGAATTGAGAAGAGTATTCTCAGGTATAGGTTTATCACTTTTCCGGACCCGAGGAACTAAATTTATGGAAAAGGAACACCCGGTTTGAGCTTAGTTTTCTCTTTTTCGTGCTCTAGACCCAAACATGAAAAAGATTCCGAGTGTACTTTGTGTCTTTGTCATGCTCGTTAAACACTAATGAACAAAGCAACGAGTTTATTGTTGTAAGCCCCATTTCTTGTAACCAAATGGATCTTTCCGAGTGATCTTGCTTTCCTTCACACTCGTAAAACTCAAGCTATTTTATGCTATTTTGGAAGGAGCGTTGGGTAGGTGGTAATTTAAACTTTTTCGGACCGCCTCGACTAAGTACCAAAAAGGTTCACCTTTTCTTCTTCTGAAGTTAAGAGAGTTCTTCTGTGGTTTGTTTTATACTTTTTCGGCCTCAGGAGACTAAATTGGACGAAAAAGGACCCCCCTGGAGTCTTCTTTGGCATTTTCAAACTCTCTAAATGTGAAAATACCACATGAGCATGTACTAGTTCGGGCTCATTAAATCCACGGATCAGTGTATCAAGCATTATTTTCCCATCTCTTCAAGCTTGTTAAAAAATGAAGAGGGAACCGAGTTTACTTTCCTGGACTTGTTAAAACTTAACAGGGAAGGTAAGGAAGAAGTTTTCTCTTGTTTTCAGTAATGGCAGCTTGTCATCCTTGAACATAGCACTCTTTGCTTTCCGATATCCATGTTTCAGTATACACTTGTGTTCAGCTATCACTTTGAGTTTTGACTCCTCCTCTTATACCTGGGGAATCTGCTCATGTCTCCTACATGACAGATAAGTCTAGTTGTTCTATCTATCTATTGTATGCTACCTTGGGTTATCTCTATGTCATGCTCACTATTCAAGGATTATACCTAATGTCTGATATATCACCTGATCCTATTACTATTATATCTGTTATCCATTTACTTCTGTCTCCCTTCTTTTGCCCAGTTCCTAGTCACTCTTGTGATCCGTTGCCTTCCTTATCACAGTATGGTTCCGTTTCAGCACCTCCTGATGACGAAGACCTATAGTTTTGACGATAGTACCTCTGGATTCACTTTCATCATTGGTGAACTCCTTTGCTTCAGTTGTCAATTATCATTTATTGGTTGACAAACTGTTGAATCCTCTCCATGTTCGACTTTAGCTTACCCTTATTCACATGGATTGGATTTTACTGGTTCTTTGGGATCATTTATGAAGACCTTAGTCCCTCATTTTGGACTAAGTTGCACAAGACCATGTTCTATTCTGATATCCAGCTCCCAGATTTTTGAAGACTTGTCATTATTTTATTGTGGCTTCGATCCACTTTTGTAATATACGTGGTTTCTACCCGTATCATATGATGTAATCAAATATTGTAAAGGATCTAGTGTTCCAGTAAATTGAACATAGTATCCTCAAATGTAACATTGTATATCACATTATTATGTATTTGTTTCAGGTACTCACTCTGCTCCATTGGATTTCTGAGTTTCTCCAGAGTTAAAGATTATAATGTATTTCGGCTATCGTTCCCCTCTGACCTCACACATTAGGGGGCATCTGTTATACACCTGAGTGGCACCTCTCCATCCGAGTACTGATATCCCTCATGCTGGAACACAAAAGGACACTTATGGATAGAGGTTTTCCCTTAACACTATAGCTTGGCTTGTCATGAAATACATTCTACCTTCATCCATCTAGTTACTTTTCCATTTAGCCATATTGGGATGTATTTGCGACTCTCATTCTTAACAACTCGCGATTCATTCGCGAGTATCCTTCACAGCAAGTCGCAAATCCATGTATTCGCGGGTTTCTCTTATATAGAGTCGTGAATCATTTGCGGGTTGCTCTACTACAGACCCGCGAATGTGTCTCCAAATATTAAAACACAAAATCACGAGCTAATGGGAGTTTAGTTAAGTCATTTTACTTAATCTCCCTAACTGCTACAACTTCCCCAACCTTCGAGAACTGCCTTATTTCACCCATATAAATAGAGGCCTTGGGGAAGGTTGGGGGGACTTACACTTTGGAGCAAATTTATGCTGGTGGATTGTTTACAAAAGTCTTTGGAGCAGTGAAACTTAGAATCCTTTGGTGATAGAGGAGTCCTTGTCTCAGACGTTTGGTTGTACTCTGAACTTTCTCATTATTGATAATAAAGAGATTACTTCTTCCACATGTGTCTTATATATCTTGGTTTGATAATTGTTTATGCTTCAGTATTTCATATTTGGATTATCTAACCTGCTAACATATATATATAAATCATTCTATATCTGGAAGATTGTCTTTGAATAGGTGAAAGAGGAGTGAGCCTTGGAGACTTTGGAAGTGGAGCAGATTGGAAGAGGACTAGCAAGGATCGAACGTCGTTTAACAAGTAAGTTCCTTTAACCCTCCTATTTCCTATTCTGCACTTCAGAAGTCAATTGTCTGCAAGTGTTTGAGTATGTTGGTAATCCCCGACCTACGTTTATTAGGTGCATAATCCCTTACAACACCTATTTATGATAACACTATCCATCACCCAAGAGATTCCCAAGCTTCTTATTTTCCTACTAAGCTAAATCTAATAGTTTAAAAAAAAAACAAAAAAAAAAATTAAACATGTCTTGCCCTGATGGAAATACACACTCCTTTATTTTTCCTACATCTTTAAACCAATTTCACGGTCCTTCATCTTACTAATCTTCATTCATGTTATCATTGTGAAATCAACCTGGGTTATTCAACATGTTTCTGCCAAGATCTTCGTTGTTCAAACTTTTATCCTCTACCATATTCCACGGATCTCCAAAGTTCATTAATTTGTGCATGTTGAATCAACTGAATTTTTCTCCACCATAGATTTAATTCCAAGCAGATCTCAACCATTGATCTATGCAGCCCTTTAACCAATTATGAAGATTTCAAAAGTTATTTTCCATGAGCATGTTGAATCAGCAAAATGCACATCCACTGTCAATCTGACTCCACCTTTGATCTTGGTCGTTGAAAGATGTAGCCCTTTAACCAATTCTGTGGATCTGAGATATTTATTTCATTCACGCAAGTTAAAATATCGAAATTATTTAGGACCACAGATATGTATCTGCCATTAATCTCAGCCATTGAAAAATGCAACCTTTACCTGATCTCGCAATCTCCTGTCCTAATTTGGTGAACCATAGTACCTGTAATACATAAAGAGAAAATCATGAGAGATATATCTAATATGGAAACAACAATAATTTTTCAATGGCGACTGTAACTAATCACCGTAATTTCAATTGTAAGTTTAATGATATGTGTTGTTTATTTAAATAGAACAAAAACATTATGATTAGCCCCTTGTTGAGAAAGAAAAATATTTAATTTAAGTTTCGGGAGAATATTTCTCAGTTTCCCCACTAATTCATAGTAAAAAACAAACCAGAGGTTGGAGGGCTCATATTATCTCAAATATCAATCAGGTCTGATTTGAACCGTTAGATCATGCAGCCTTGACAGCTCCTTTCTGCCTCCTCCCTTTCGCAAAGCATGAATTGGGTTCACCAATTTTATCAAGTTAAAATTTTGCTTTTATGCCTCTGTATTTCTTCTTCTGCACTTCCAGAAAGTGGAAAGTGGAAATCGGGCTTGCAAATATGTTCAAAATCTAAACTCAATCCTTCTTCTTCTGCATTTTCGCTTTCGCACTTCCAGAAATCAAAAATTGGAAAGCGGATCTCCAACCTTTTCAACGTTAAAATTATACCTTTCCACCTCCTCCTTTCCGAAGGAGAAAATCAGAAAGCGGAAAGTCAATCTTTTTCGAAATTAAACTAAATTAGCTTTTCCACTTCCTATTTTCCTTGGCCATTGATTTTATTTCGGATTCTCTTTAGGAGTTAATTTGAGACTAAGGTTGTGGGCTACGGATTTTCCAAATTACATTCTAACTTTCGCGACTTGGATTTCTGTGACAACCTTTCCACGTCGTCGATCTAGACAAAAGATTCTGGACCGTTGATCTGAGACTGTAGAGAGAAGAAGACGGGAATCTAACTTTTCCATGAACAAAATTCTAACTTTATGCCTTCGCTTTTCCTCTTCCGCCCTTCTAATTCTTTCTAAGCCACTGATCTATCCAGAAAAATTCTAAATAGTCGATCTATGCGGAAGTTGGAAATCAGAATTCCAACCTTTTCTTGACCAAAACCTGCATCTTCCACTTTGGCTTTTACACTTCCACCCTTTCGCTTCCGCCTTTTGGAAAGCGGAAATAGGAAAGCATAAAATCAATCTTTCATGAGGTTCAAACCTCAACTTTCTACTTCCTCCTTTTGCGGAAAGCAGAAATCAAAAGTTGGATTGTCCAATTTTCACGAAGTTCAATCTTTAACTTTCTACCTATGACTTTTATTTTCCACCTTTCTAAGCCATTGATTTTCATGAAAACCTTATCGACCGTTGGATATTTTCAGAAGGTAGAAGGCGTTTTTGCAACTTTTTCATCAGCAAAACTTGGCTTTTCTGACTCCGCCTTTTCGCTCCCGCCATTTCTTGGCCATTGGATCTAGATTGGAACGATTTTCAGTCGTTGATCTTAAATCAAAACTAGATTTTCTTGTAAGGCTACTTTCTAAGATTGTGCATAAGGACCCTTTTAACAAAAATGACACTTCAGGCTTAGGAAATTCCTTCTGCTTGAGAGTCTAGGAAATATTGGGTATGTAGGGAGGGTTTATTTGAGTCAGGAAACAAGTGTAAAAATAAAATATGAATGGAGGGGCCCTAAAATGTAAAATTTTAGGGAAGTTGTCGCAGTAGAAACAATTGGCGACTAGATGGTGAACACAGATCTATGAAAAAAAACATCTTTGAAAAACAAGACTTACATATGGTATTGTAATACGTATGTTCAATGATTACTTACAAGAATTTCTTGAGACTTCTTTAAACCAAATTGATTCATGGATGCAACTTTCAAGCATCACATTTGATATGATTTATTTGGTAGTAAGGAAACCAAGGGCTTAGTGTCTTGATAACTCTCCTGAGGTCAAAGTATGAAGTTCATTTTACCCCCTGTATTTAAGTGTCGATCAGATAAGACTCCACAGGATCGTAACAGAGTAAGACAAATGTATTCATTTTTTCCTCATTCCCATGCTATAAGCATTCTTTTGATGCTTTCTTTATGATTGAAAAAGTCTTCTGAGTCTTCCTTTTACTTTGAGAATTTGGTACAGGTTCTTCCATCCACAATGTCCTTTTGTGTGAGTGACAACTTTTTTTTCTTATCATGCTCACAGATGGAGAAGAACCATGTTGATATTTGTTGTTTTGATAGCCCTTTTCTTCTGATGATTTATTCCTTCAACATCATTTCTTTAATTCGAGACTGAATATTTTAGAAAATTGACTTTTCAATCTAAGCCTTTTGGCCATTTTTTATTTGTAGCAAAGGGATCATTTTGAATACCATACATCCGTCAGACCTTCTTCCTTTCCATGGGTCCATCATGATATGCTTCCTGAGACAGGTATTAATGTTAGAATGGATGAAACCCCAATATAGTACTCCAGACCTCATGAGTCTTGGTTATTTCACAGGGGTTATAATGATTCAAATGTGAACTTGAAGACTAGCTTCCCTTTCCATCAACTGTTGACAGTTAAAGAATCTCATTATGATCGAACTTTATCATTTTGTCTTTCCCATAAGCAATTCCTGACAACCAAATATTTCGAGTTTAATCAGATGCCTATACTTCCAAGCACCAAAAATTGAGCTAGTTTATTAAAAGAAAACAAACTAAGGCTATGAAATAATATGAAACAACCAGGAAAATAAACAATTGGAAAAAAAATCAATAAAATCAAGTTTATTTATGTACAAGGGTTTCTATATTCTAGGTGTTACGGCTGATTTTACCACACATGGTGGATCACACCTTTATGGCCTTTCCTGTCCCTCTGCAGACTCTTTGGACCCCATCGACCATTTTTGTACCTTTGATGTTTCCAAAGTCATCCCTAAAAACATCCATTATTTTATATACGCGACTTTTAAACTTATTCTCGCATATATACAAGGATATGACCCTCAAACCCACATACATCGGGATGTGTGCAAAAGGAGAAATATTTTTTGTCAAAACCCCAAATTTTCAGAAAAAATAATTTTTTTTAAGATAACATAAAATGATGAATATGCAGTTTACTAACAGCTAGTGGTTAACGGAAAATGAAACAGTCCAGCGATTAGTATTATACATTTTCAAATTACATTAACTAAAGAAGATTCCTTTTTTGTAACGTAAATAAGATTTACTTGCATACTGTTTTCTTTCGGTTTACTAATAAGTCTACTTTATGGCAAGTAGGAGGAATCTATCTTTGAATCCTGGGCTTACTTAACATTTATGCTAATGTAGATGGATTGCTGGTTCTTACAGGTTCAACAGGTACGATCGAACAAGTAGACATTTTAATTCATAAGGTAGTAAGAAGTATTTCTGTTTGCAAAAATAATATTCTAGTAAAATAAGCTGATAAATCTCAGGCAGCTTCAATGAGGTAAAGTAATTTTTTTTTATAGTTTCTCTTGTATGCAAGGTTTAGATATATGGGTTGCTTTATTTATTAAGCTTAGCAAAACCAAAGATACTTACTGTGACCTCTACGCTCGTAATCTTTGTCGTATATTTAATTCTATTCTAACATGCTTTCTCACCAATGTTATATTTATGCATACTATCTTTTATCCATGAAAGAGCTTCTATCAATATGGATAGTAAGAATTCTCAATAGAATATGTTTCGATTTTATTTTTAACTTAATAGTTATGGAAATTATCAACCTATTACTTGTATGTCAAAACAAATTGCTCACTAACAAGTTATCAACTTTCTTATTTACATTATCATCTTGTTGCATGTACTATTGTAACCATATACATTACCATACTATTTACTAAGTACCAAATTTGTTTGTTTCTTGCATTCTGTAGGAATCTTACTGTCTGGAAATCTCCTTGACATTATAAGATGGATTATTGTAATTAAATGCAACGTTTCAAGATGGAATACTATTTACCGTTACTTCATTGTCTAAGTCAATTAGTGTTGTTTCAGTAATTATAGACTTGATCATGGTTATGCCATTGTAATTTACTATCACCATAATGCCTCTCTTATAATAAGTTAATGTTTATAGTGACTATTTTGGTAGATTTTTCTACTACGATCAAAATTCTTCACTATGCTAAGAACAGGTTATTATGAACAATCACAAACTATCTTTGCCAAATAAAAACATGGTATATTACTAGTATTGACAAGTCGAGAAGCAACTAATGTATATGAGAGTTTAACCAAGGTCAACCCTTGCAAAAGTCATGTTTAAAAACCCTTACTATTCTATTCGGCTCCATAGATTATGACCACCCAAGCCGTTGGTTTTTAAGTAATATGTTTGGAATATAATACATGCATACTTTATCATCGTTTTTGCAAGTATATAAATCTAATTGTAAATAGAAAGGTTCTAAGCATGATCAACATCGAGCCTATCCACATGACCAAGTGGTTACCACCTTTCACTAAGGGTCATCGTTAAGAAATTATTGTTAATCCATACGCCAATTTCGAAGCTATCAAACATTACGATATAGATTGTGTATGAATATCGGTGTGATATATATATATATATATATATATATATATATATATATATATGCATATTTCATAGTTCATGCATGGTTGATAAAAATCATTGTTTTAATAATTTTGATGATTGAACCGCAGGTGAACTTTGGACTCGACCCTTGCATGGTTAGAAGTATTCGAGGGCACGTGGTCACCTCCTGTCCATGTATTGGTGATATAAAAATATTACAACCCTTTTCAATTTGTCATTTTGCCTCCGAATTTCACACTAGCCTTTGGGCTACTCTGCATAGTTTCATTGCAACCGTGAGGGTTCTTCCTGTACTTGCTTGCTCCAAAACCTTGTTTTAAAGTTGTTGTAGTCTCCTTAGTTTGGTGTTGTTTCCAACCTTCTTAGCCGTGGACTTTACTATGCAAGATTATACTAGTTTTTACATTTGGCTCGCGACCTGTCCTTAGCTCCATTTTGCTTTCCTCGTGGCCTATCACTGCTGTGAGAAGCTAAGGCTTCGTTGCTACTGGTTGTGCTCCACAGACGTCGTAGGGTTTGGATATTTTTGTGTGTGCATTTCATAGCTGGTGACAGTCTCTTCGCTAGATTGTTTGGTACTGTTTTATTTAGAGGTAAATATGTTTGGTTTTCTTTTAAATTAAAGACTTACAGTAATTTGTTTTTTTACAGTTAGGCTTTCAATAGAAAAAGAGTTTTGGAATAACGCACAGTATCGTGCCTTCCTTGCAGGAAATCGTGACAACGCTAGCAACCAATGACGAAGATAATGCTGGCTGGCTTCGAGGACTCGTAGCTCCAATACGATAAGCCCTGGGTTCAAAGAGTGGGTTTTTACCCTGCTTGTAAATAGGGTTGTTGATGGTGAAACCGCGAGCTTGGAAGCTTGTACGGTTTATTCATTAGATACATGTCTTTTCTTTTTTATAAAGAAATTTGTTGGTTCTAATTTGTATACAAACCCTCGCTATGATGTTGGGTAGTCTCAGCTTTGAGCTGGGTGTTGTAATCTGGTTAAGTTTTCAGCCTTATAGCCTATCAATGTAATACATTGGGTTTTTAAGAAATATTTTACTTTGAGCTCAGTCTCGTTTTTGCAGTAACCTTGTAAATTATGACTCTGTGTAAATTAGGGTTTCTCCTATTCGACTATTAATGAAGAACATTAATGTTTAAAAATATCTTTTGTAAGTAGATATTGTTAATATAAAGACTGTAACTTAGTCGTAGTGTGTAATTTATAATATTACTTACTTTTCCAGAATAAAGAAGCTAGGGTTTTCCTGAAATGAAACCCTTGTCTAAATAAGTTCTTCAATTTATTATTAAGTAAGTTATGCTACTTGTAAACTCGATTAAATTATTATTACATGTGTGTTGTGATATTTTTTTTTAACTTGTAGCTATACATTTATTTGTTTTTAGAAAGGACTGTAAATAGTCTATAATAAACTAATCATTTATTTATATAGTTATTCATGTAATTGGATTGCAGCTTAGATGTTTTTATTTATAAAAATTAAATAAACGGGCTAGGGTTTTCGACCCTGAAGTTTTACCTTTTCAGGTATAAGCCTACCTGATAATTATAAAATAGTTTCTACATAGGTAAATACTTAGTTTTATACTATTTATTAATTATAATTTCATTGTTCTTATTTACTAATCTGTCAGGTAGAATTTACTCAGAGTTCTTGAAAAGATATAGCATAGATTCTGTAACTCAATTTACTCTTTATCATTTAAGTACTTTTAATATAACCCTATTTAGTTTATAATAAATATTAGTCTTAGATTTAGTTGATATTGTTAGAAAATAAACCATGTGATGAGTAGCTCATTTATTTACGTAACTGTATGTAATCATTGTAACTCTAGTGTAGTTTTTCTACTGCATTTCATTCAGTTACTAAGTGAAAACAAAGAAATAGAAACATATCAAACATTGTTTAACCTCCATAATATTTTAACAGGAATAAAATTAATATTCTGTCTATAAATACACAATCTTATCTACTACAACATTCTCTTATCTACTTAACATTCTACCTGTGCTAGAGTACTGCCTGGTTTTCCAGGTGTGGAAAAAACACAGTCTAGAAATTATTTCTATTCAAATACATTAATTTTCTAAATCGAGTTTATTTCTTCAATAATTTAAAAAGACTACTAGATTCTAACATTCTACAAACTAAATATTTAACATTCATATATCAATCAGACTCATATACTAACAAAGTAAAACAAAATAATGTAAAACCTATTTAAGACAGACAACAACAGCGTTAGGAGGCCGTTCCTCCCTACCAATCTCCTGGAGAGTGCTCAAACAACGCTTCCTCAGGACCCTCGAGCATGTTCCTGGTCTTCTTGGTTGAGAGATGGTGGAGAATGCAAACAGTAGACTAGTCCAATCTCTTAATAAAACACTCTTCTCTCAGCAGTAAAATATTTTCAGTTAAAAGATACACTAGATCAACTAGCAGTTATCCCCTCAAACACTTTCCACAATTCCCTTCCATTGAATTTTTTTGAAGTACATTCATTCACCTGAATGATCACCTCTCTAGAATGAGCAGCCTCAGCTCTCTTCAATGGGAATTTTTATAAATATTGCCTAGTTCTTTTGGGTCAGTTTTCATTAATTGAGCCACCTGCTCTGATTCCACTTTCTTGGGGAATCATGACCCCAAATGTAAGGAGGTTGCCACCAGCAATAGTTGGAAGTGGTTTGAGGATGCTACCACATGTCTATCTACTCTCCACCCAGTCTCCTCCACCAATTTGACCAGTAAACAATCTTTTAACATCTCTCCTAAGCTGTTGTCTCCTTCCTTATTTATTTATAAATAAAATATTCAAAATTACATTAAATATCCTTGACTCTGATGAGTCATCAATTACAACTTAACATAAAATTTAATATATTGTCCTCAAATAATATGAAATAATATAATTTTTTTTTTGCAAAAGTGGGGCATGTGACATACACACCCTGTTAAAGTATAACATCATTCTCAATGTTATTTATTCTTCGTCCTCAGAATTCCCTAGAACATAATTGGATATGCATCCCGCAGATTACTTTCCAATTCTCAGGTGGCTTCCTTTGGACCAAGGTGCTTCCATTGCACCTTCACCTGACAAATGGTGTGGTTCCAAAGTGTGATCTCCCTCCGCCCGAGGATACAGTCTGGTTCCACTAGAAAATCTCTTTCTGGTTCCACCTATACATCATTCTAGTTAACAACATGAGTAGCATCATGAACATATTTCTTTAATACTAAAATGTGAAAAACATAATGTACTCTTAAATTTGGTGGTAATGCTAATTGATAAGCTACTTGTCCAATCCTAGATAGTATTTAAAATGGACCACAGTAACCGGGTGCTAGTTTTGCATAACTACCCAATCTCAGAGAGCTCTTTTTGGGCCTCACCTTGATGAACACATGTTCACCTACCGGAAACTCCTTTGGAGTTTTTTTAAGGTCTGCTTGACTTTTCTGTTGATCCTATGCAATTTTCAGATTACTTTGTACCTGCTTAACAATTTATTCTAGTTCTTTTAATAGTTCAGGACCTAATACTAATCTATCCACATGATTGCTCCAAGAGATAGGAATATTACACTTCCTTCCATACAAGATTTTGAAAGGACTAAATCTGGCTGACGCTTGACAATTATTATTATAAGCAAATTCTACCAAATGCAAATAATCCTCCCATTTACCTGGCTGGTCTTTTACATAGATTCTTAGTAAATCTTCTAGTACTTGGTTTACTCTTTCAGTCTATCCATATGTTTGAGGATGGAACAAAGTACTAAAATTTAGTGTAGTGTTTAATCCTTTAAACATATATTTCCAAAAGTTACCTGTAAATTTAGGATCTCTCTCCGAGATTATAACTTTCGGTATTCCATGCAGTCGAAAAATTTTCTTTAGAAAGATATCAGCTATGTTTGCTGCTTTATACGTAGTTTTAATAGGTATAAAGTGGGTTTCTTTACTTAATTTTTCGACCACTACCATGATGGAGTCATTTAAATTCTGATTTTTAGACAGTCCAATAACAAAATCGAGACTAATTATCTCCCATTTCCAGCTAGGAATGGATAGCGGATGAAGTAATCCAGCTGGGTGTTGATGTTCAGTTTTCACCTATTGGCATTCAAAACACCTAGTGATATACTCTGCGAGTTCAGTCTTCATGTTTGGCTAAAATATTCTTTTCTTAACATATTTATATTCTTTTGATAGCCTGGATGACCTGAGTATGGAGTTTTATGGATTTCATCTAAAATTAATAACTTAACTTTAGGTACATTAGGTACATACATTCTGTCTTTATATAGTAAAAATCCTTTTGCATTCAAACTGTACCCTTTACTTAAGCTTTCTGTTGGATTTTATTTCATTTTAGCTTGTAAGTTTTGGTAAATTTCATCTTGTTCTACCCTTGCTTTAAGCTGTTCATCCATATCTATTGTATAAGTGTTGATAACTGTTGTGAAGTTCATCCTTGCATTCCTACTTAATGCATCAACAACTTTATTTTCTTTCCCTTTAATGTGCTGAATTTCAAAATCATACTCACTTAGGAAAGCTAGCCACCTAGCTTGTCTGGCATTTAGATTAGGCTGATCTAATAGATATTTTAGTCCTTTATTATCAGTCATTAGAATAAATTTTCTACCAATTAGGTGATGACGCCACATCTTTAGAGCATGGATAACAGTAGCTAATTATAGATCATAAGTTACATAATTCTTTTCATGAATTTTTAATTTCCTATACTCATAAGCAATAACATGCCCTTCTTGAGTCAATACTCCGCCTAAACCATCATTACAAGCGTCGGTACATATTACAAATTCTTTATTTGGATCATCTATTCTTAAAATAGGTGTGCTGGTTAATAAAGTTTTTAACTTTTTAAAGCTATCCTCGCAGTTTTGGTTCCAATCAAATTTCTTTCCTTTCTTCTGCAAAGAAGTTATCGATTTGCGATTCTCAAAAAACCTTCAATGAACCTACGGTAATAATTGGTAATTCCCATGAAGGATTGAACATCAGTTACATCTTTAGGAACCGGCCAACCTTCGATCGCCTTTATCTTATCGGGATCCACCGAAATCCCTTCCTTAGTCACCACATGACCTAAGTACTAAATCTTATCCTTGAAGAAATTGCATTTACTAAACTTTGCAAAGAGTTGATGATCTCGTAGCTCTTGCAAAACAATTTTTAAATGTTCTTTATGTTCTTCTTCTATTTTTTAATAGATTAATATGTTATCGATAAACACGACCACAAACTTATCTAGATACTTATGCATGACGTTGTTCATTAAACACATAAAAACAACTAGGGCATTAGTAAGCCCGAATGGCATGACGACAATCTCGTACTGGCCATATTGAGTTCTAAAAGCTATTTTAAAGATGTCTTCATCTTTAATCCTAACTTGATGATATCCATACCTTAAATCAATTTTCTTGAACACTGTGGCTCCACATAGTTGATCAAACAGATCATCTATGCGAGGTAACGGGTATCGATTTTTAATAGTCATCTTATTCAACTGACAGTAATCTATGCAAAGTCAAATGGTTCCATCCTTTTTCTTAACAAAGATGACAGGTGCCCCTCAGGGAGACACACTAGGTCGAATATACTTTTTGTCAATAAGTTCTTTTAATTGTGACTTTAGTTCATTAAGTTCCATTATGTTCATTCGATAAGGGGCCTTTGAGCTAGGTACTGCAATAGGTACCATCTCAATGGTAAAATCTAGTTCCCTTTTCGGAGGTAGTCCCAGAATTTCTTCTGGAAAGACATCAACATATTCTCTTAAAACTAGTATGTCTTCCAATTTTAATTTTTCTGTCTTATTTAAATTCTCCTCATTAGTTATTTTTATTGCATAAGCTTTACAACCCTTCCTAACAGCCACCTTAAGCTGCAGAGTAGAAAGCTGCCTTATGGTATTTTTTCTAGGGATTCCCTTTACACTTATTGGTTTTCCATCATTATTTATACACGTAAAGGTTTTATCATAACAATTTAAAATTACCCTATGTTGTTCTAACCAATGCATACCGATTAGTAATTCATAAGAACCAAGAGGTAATACATTAAGCTTTACAATAGTTTCAAATTGACCCATAACTACTGCACATTCTTTTACAAACATGTTACCTTCCTTTTTGCACAAGTGGCTAACTGAACCAACCAAGAATTTTCAAATTTTTCAACAAGCAACTTACATTTTTCTACCATTTTAGGTGAAATATAACTGAGACTAGCTCCTAGATCAATTAAAATAGCTATAGGGGTTTGGTTTATCATACCTTCTACTTCCACCATGGAAGTTTGATATTCTGCTTGTCGATTCTCCAAGGCTGCATTGATTCTGGGCACATAGTCCTTGCTAAATCTCCGATAGTCATTTCCTCCTGTATGGTATGAATATTACTGATAATATTTTTCTGATTAGGACAAACTGAGGCATAATGTGGGCCATTACACTCCCAACACTTTATAAGTTCTTTGCGTTCAAAATTCTTTGTGTAATTACCATAGTTATTAGTAGATTCTTTACCCTTTGAATTGTTCTGATTTCTTGGTGAATTAATCTGATTCCCTTGGAAGTTCTTGTTAGCAAAAATTTTGGCCTTATTGTTTTTAGAATTCCAGTTGGGCACAAATTCTTTTTTCTTTTGATCATAATGGTTGTTATTCTTCTTGGCCTTCCAGTTGGCCATGCTCTCCTTCTTCTGATTCTGTTCATAACAGAAATTGGCTTTCCTCATAGCTTCTTCTAGTGTTTTTGGATTGTCATACTCAATCCTATCCTTGATGTGATAAGGTAAACAACTGAGGAATCGCTATACCTTTAGTTTTTCATCTACAAGGTATGGCACATACCTAAGCAGAATTAAAAACTTGTTGTTCAAATCTTTCATAGTCATTAAACCTAATTTAAGCTCGTAGAATTCTTTTGCTCTCTCTTTGTAGTACTGCTCAGACAAAAATTTCTTTTTAAAATACCTCTTAAAGGTAGTCCAATTTACATTCTTCCCTTTTATTCCCTTCACTCTCTTCAAGTCTTGCCACCAAATATCCACCTTCCCTGAGAGATTATAGATAGCCATTCCATCCTTTAATTGGTTAGAATAGTTATAAATTTGGAAGTACTTCTTCATCCCAAATAATCAGTATTCCGCTTCCTCCCCCTTTGAAGTTTCTCCATTGAATTTTGGTGGTTTAATGTAACGTCCCCGACCCTCCGACCGGCGAAGAGGATGCTACTAACACCAAGAAAATGGGAAAACAACCCCATGAACATAAATAGACACCAATGCTGAAATAAAATGCTTAACATAATACATACTAAGATGCATAAAACATACAAGGATGCATGGTTACTCAACATTCAGCAGAAGTAAACATATACATTCCAGCATTTACCATGTTCATCATTCTCATGAAACAGTAGATATAATTGCAGAGATGAAACAGTCAGGATTACTTATCTTTCAATGAAGAACTCACCCCGCAACCAACTACATCGCTGCAACGTTCCACCCAACCATAGGCCAGTGTGCTCATCAATCTCTCAGTAACACTGCCACCCCCGAGATAGGCATGATTCCTCAAGGAATAAGGGTCAATGCAGGCTTACACATAGCCAAGGTTTTCCAATCAGCCAAACCAACACAGTAGGGTTTTACCAGGTCATCAAGAAGCTAGGATAGGCTAAATGCCAAGATGGTGGCCTCAACACCAGTCTTCTCATGCATGCCTCGCCTCTAATCCCACTCACAATAGTATGAAGACCAACCACTGCATACCGCAGCAAAACAACCCATTCATAGCTCTGTGAAGAAGGAAAAGACAACCAGGTGACAATCCCAACCAACAGGTGAAACAAAGCTCAAATACACAAGACAACTTAGAGTTGTTCTTGGCCCTAGTGTGGCCAAAACAACTCAACAGCAACCCAAAACAAGGGTACATCAAAAACCACAACCTCACAATGAATGATGGCAACAATCCACAGTCTACAATGGATAAGAAACCGAACTCCCAGCATGGACTGGGAAAAACTTAACTGACGAATGTGGAAGAAAACCTAGCGGGAAGACAACATCCCCGAATGCACAATGAAACCACGGCAGCATTACACAATCCGCAAATGGGAGAGAGAATGAAGTCCTAGCATTGACAGAGGAAAGCACAAACGTAGACCACAATAGACAACATACACAGCCACAATTGGCAAGGGGACATACACATACCACCAAAACTGGTATGGAATCCACAGGCACACAGCCTTGAGCGTGAATGGCTCCTGCACCCGAAAATCCTGAGTGACAGCCACGATTTCTCCTGCTCCCTGTGTGAGCAAAACCATTAGAGGAAATTTCAACTCAAAATGGGCCTTTTAACTTTTATTCAAATTCCATGTCATCATGTGTTAGCCAATGAAATTGCTTTAAATTTGAAATACCGTATAGGTCTTAAACACTTTTTTAATATAAATTTGGGGATAGGTATCATAAAAAAAACTACTTTTTTTGTTTGTATT
The DNA here is from genome assembly GCA_001517045.1 of Pseudotsuga menziesii. Lineage (NCBI taxonomy): Eukaryota > Viridiplantae > Streptophyta > Pinopsida > Pinales > Pinaceae > Pseudotsuga > Pseudotsuga menziesii. The sequence goes on from LPNX010480510.1 coordinate 937,633, forward strand.
TTCAACATATCTCCCCGTGTTTTTACTCAAATTTCGATAGGGAGAGCTCATTGGATACGGAATTAAATTCTGCATCCAACGAGTACCCACTTGGCATACTTTTGACGGACCCCGCTACCCTGAAAACAAGAAATACCTGAAAAAACGTGATGATGATGTCATCATCACGTTTTTTCAGGTATTTCTTGTTTTCGGGGTAGCGGGGTCCATCAAAAGTATGCCGAGTGGGTACTCGTTGGATGCAAAATTTAATTCCGCATCCAACAAGCTCTCCCTATCGAAATTTGAGTAAAAACATGGGGAGATATGTCAAAAATACAAACAAAAAAGTAGTTTTTTTCTTTTCTTCCTCCAAAATTAATAAATATTATTTTATTATTTTAACTATTATTTTATTAATTCTTTTTAGGAGGCCCATTTTGAGTTGAAATTTCCTCTAATGCAACGTAGAATTCCTGTGCGTGAGAAGGAGAGAGAACAACTCTTTGTATGACGGTGATTAGCCGATGAAGAATCGCCCCAAACGGTGCACATGAGGAAGCCGAACTATCTCTCTGTGTGAGAATGAGAAAGACCAAATACTCCGGATGGTGGAATCGTGGGAGAGTGGAGTGAATGTTTCTTCTGCCCCACGCGATGTGAAGAGGAGAGTCTGCTGGTGGAGTGGGCATGTGGGCAAGGACTGACAGTCTTGCCACACCCACCACTTCTCAGCAATAACTTCCCCCAACTAACAAACAACAGAATTTTAAATGGGTGGTTGACACATGGAAAACTCCCTATGGCTCCCATGGCTTAGACAACCCCCCCCTTAACCTTAGGAATCATGCCCTTTTCATTCAACGTTGCCCCGTCGTAGCTGGTTGTGGTTTATTTTATTTGATGTGTGTATTTACATGATGCCAAACTATAGTGTGCCGAATAGCATGATATACCATCGGCAACTATCCCTATTGCCGAAACATACACAACCAAATCAATGGTGGAGATTTTGCCTTTGGCTCCTCACCATGATTAATTACATTATATACATCATGCAAACAGGGCCAAAACTAGGGTGTTACATTCCCCTCCCCCTTGGAATAACACCGTCCTCGGTGTTCCAATACATAGGAATACATATACAATACATATACAATTGCACATCAAAATTTCAAAATTTTGCAGATCTGTCCCATGTTCAATCATTTACTTTGAACATTCAAGACCAAGCCCCTCGGCTTCCATGAACTTCTCCTGCTGGTTCTTAGCTCTCAGCTTATCCTGAAGCCTAGGAACTTTGCGACTATTGCCCTCATCATGTTCCCTCACTGGGAAATCCTAGCGTAAATGATCTCCTCCGCATTCCCAGCATTTCACTGGCTGCTTCATCTTTACCTGCTCAATTTCCTTTGAGTCTTCATGCTTGGACCATTTCTTAACGAGTCACTTGGACGAATGTCCCATCACTGATCCACCTTCCTTTCTTTGCCGATTTCTCCCAGAAGGCTTTTCACCTCCCTTTGCAAACCAATAGAGTCTTGCAAAATCTGGTGTTCATTTAATTCTGCCTTTTCTATATCTTGAGCATCTCCCCAAGATTTTCTTGGGTCTTGGAAATCATTTGAAGGAGACTTCCAGCCAAGTCCAACAACTTTTGATCTGCTTCCATGATCAATGTGCATCACCGGGTTTCACTTTTCTCACCTGTGAAATGCACCATTGAAATTCTGTCAGACCAAGCATAATATAGACATTAAAATCAATCACTTAATTACCCAATTGGCATGATAGTCCAAGCCTCATCAAGGAGACTTTCATATTTTTCATGCCTTTCCAATAGGCACACGAGCTCATTCATGTCCATTCTTGGGCAGGGAATTAACTATTCCAGCATTCACAAATTAATTTAAGCAAATACACACATTCCATTTTCAGTCACACATGCATTCAACAATCTTTTGTTTTCACAATGCATAGATATATATATACATGTATAATTAAAAGGGAAAGAGAGAGCAGCAAGAGTTTTTTTTTCCTCTTTGTTTCGTTCCATCCTGGAACCCACACCACTGCTGTGGCTTTTTATGCTCTCAGCCTCTTTCACTTCACCGCTTTCACTTCACCGTGAATGCTGGACCAATCCCTCTTGGTCATGACACTTAGTGTCTTCGGTCTATTCCAGACCCCTCAACCATGGAGTCTCTCCACATGGTTTGTCTCGGTTGCTAGGACCCCCACAGTATTACTAGCACCTTTTCCATTACCACTCGTTCTGAGCTCTCTAGGACAGTCATATGTCCACATGCACCTCTAGGATGCTCTCATAGTCCTCGCTTCCAGCGATACCTATATCCAAACATTGAATAGATTCACATGTTTAGTTTATTCTCATTGGTTTTATCTCTAGAACAAGAGCTTAAAACATCATAACCCAATCATATACACATGTACATTCATAAGCAAAATAATCCAATACTTATCTATATTGTGCGTTCCTCATTGGTCCACAGGATCCTGCTTTGCTTTGCAAGCCTTGGGATCGCCTATGGACTTGGATGTTTAGGTTAGCACGTAGGCTGCTCCACAACATCAAATAATTAATGTCCAGCCAGTACATCCTCATGTAAACTAGGCTTGGAACTTTACCATGACCATTTCCAGGTCTAGGATCTACTATGGATCCTCAGGCATATAACAGCCCAACATACACTTATATCAACAATAACACATACACTTATACCAACAATACACTTATATCAACATACACTTATATAAACAATAACACATACACTTATACCAACAATACACTTATATCAACATACACTTATATCAACAATAACCATCACTCCACAACCCCTCACAACAACCATTTGCCTTTTCTCTTTAGGGTGCAACACCAAGCTGCATCTATTTAGCTTATCCATTTGTCGACGTAGTATGCCTTCGTTAAGGAGAAATGGGGCTCCCTTCTCTGAGTTGACAGTCCCTCGGTTAGCCATCCCAACTCCTCTTTTCATTTCATATCCACACATGTCTTACCAACATAATCTATACCATCTCACTCATGTTGCTTACCAAATATGTAGTGCAGATGAGACATTTCCAAAATGTCCAATGGAGTTTCACCCGAAACCCATTTCTAAGATAAGGGAAAACCTTCCCATGAAGTTTGGCTCCTGCAGGCCCTCACACATGATCTTCTTGCAGTGTGTACCCATGGCACATTCATCAAATATCCAAACAGTCAATCATTATCTGAAAAATACAATCCAAATTGATTGTTCCACAACCAAGCAATGACATTAGTAATCAAATTCAATAGGAATCTGCAACTTTGTCTACTACAGAAATTGATTTGCTTAGCAATGAGGTGATCCTCATTTGTGGGTCTCTTGTAAGTAGCACTACTATGCCCATTATAATTTTATGCTTACTAGCATAACATGAGTACCCACTTACAATGCATCCTCCTGACACAATCTTATGCAATCCAATAGTGATTAGTAGTTGTCAGCAATTTCTTAAATCCGAAATTCACAATTCAAATTTAACAACCCATCATGCATACCAACTATTTTCATAGCCATGAGAATTTTCTCATAAGGTTCGGCTCTTTCACATGGTAGATTCTGGCATTGGTCATGATCTTACTCTCATTTCCATGCTCTAAATAATCTACCTGAAACCTGAGCTTCAATCAACCAAACACCTGGTAAGTCTAGATGCATATAACCTTTTCGTTGCTGCAACCATCACTGAAGCATTTTCAGAATTTATAAAATTCAAATACTTCCAGTTGTTAATCACATCAATATTACCAAAACTCATTTATTTCACACAATCATTATCATACTTTAAATTATAGGGTATAGTCACATCATTCATGCAATTAAATGAAATGTTTAGATACTCCTTACTTCACAAGCGTATCATTGTACCACCTTGCTCTTCCATAGAGCATTTCCGGCAGACAATCGATCATGACTATCCTCTTTATGCACTTACTATCGTGCATTCATAACAGCCTTTGAAATGGTTCCTGAATTTTCATCAATTCATCATTTCAGCCATTAGTTATTCATAGTATCCCATGCACTCATCTCAATGCATTCATGCAATGCATCACAACATTTGCATCTGTACTTATGCAATCAGTCACTCAAACCCTTCACATGCATCCATTCAATGCATGACTACCAAATTCATAAAATCTTTTTAATGCATAACCATTCAATGCTACCTTGCATTGATTCAGGAATACTATGCCTTCAACATACCATGCATGGCCTAACCATGACTACTTCATATAGGATACATTACTATAATCAATATCATCAACATATACCAACATGACACCTTTCTATATGAATGTAGTATAACATTCAAATATCCACATGGTATGAGGTCTCTTACCTTTACCACTCGGAATTCGTCATAATCAAACTCTTACCTTCATGTGTCCTACTTACACCCTTGGCATTACCAATTTAGTTGGTATCTTGCAGAGGATTGCATAATTTTCTCACCAACTTTTGATTATGGACTGGTTGCCTTATCCCTTCCTCCAGAAGGTTGCTAGTCACATTTGTCAGCATCAGCAACATATTCATCCAGGCCCATGTTGTCGTTGGTTTTTCCACTAATGCCAACACCGATGCAATAACTATCATTAGTGGTTCATTATAAATGTATAATTGTCAATATCCTATGTATGCAAAGCATATCCTCATGCATTTCATGCATAAAACGTATAAAATATAATATAGTTAGCAAGACAGGGTTTAGGGAAACTTCCCTTTTCAAGTCCCACATCCTCACATGGAACTCCTCTTCCACACATCAGCTGGTTTGACTTCATGGTCTTGCTACTTCTAGACATGCAATTCCTGGATTTGTCCAAATTGACAGCAGCACATTTCTCTTTCAAGCAATTACTAGCACTTTGTTGCTCCATTCTCATATTTGGGTGATTCTCCTTACTTCCTACTGGACAAGATTTCCAACGCCTATCCATATGCTTCATTCTGACCTCGGGTGTGAAAACCACACCACCTCAAATATATTTAGGCCAGGAATGTTAATTTTAGTCACCCAGGGTTTTCTTCCTTTTCAGTTTTGAAACTGCTGAAAACCCCAATGAGAAACTCATGCAAAACCCACTGGAACACTAGCTAGAATTTTCTGAAGATTCCACTGCAACAATTGAAAGCTACATGAAAAATCCACTTGAAACCCCAATTTTTCTTTCTCCCTGTCGGGTCTCATTTTCGATGCACCATTCATCTTTTATGCATTCTTGGTTTAACTAATTTTCCCAAAACATAGAATTTTATTTTCACAAGAACAACTGTCTCAGGGGACAACGGGGGTCAAGGGGGCTTGCCCCCTTGTAGCTTTGTTGAAAAACTACTGGGAAATCCCACTGAAAAACTCAAAATTTCCTCTTTGTAGAATCGGATCTCATTCCAACTATCAATCTGACGTTTCAGCGGTTAGCACAACTAACTTCTCCACTGCTCATCGGTGATCGGATTCACTAAGCGTTATCGTATCAGCGATCGAATCCTCTAACCTTCGGAAGGATAGTCCATTAGACTGCCGTAATGATAGACGTTCAATCCATTCACTTCATCCATTGTAGCTTATCGGCTGTCGAAAGCTCTATCCACTAACCATCGCCGATGGTTGATGACTCCAGGACTTAGAATTTTTTTTGAGATTTTCCTTTTTGTCTTCCCTTTCGCTGCTTAATTGGATCCATTCTCTTCTTTTCATCGGAGAAATAGTTCCATCAACAGCCACAACGATGACCCATCATCCTCGATCTTCTTCTGATCGGTGAACTAATTCTGACTGACATTGGCAGTTGGAACTTCTCCACGTTGGAAGGATAGTGATCTAGGCTTCCGCAACGACGGGCGCACGAACAACTTCCTGCTTCCGATGGCTGATGTTTTCACTACTTAGAAAAATTCTAAACTTTCTTTACTGCATCGGTGGCCAGAGGCCCTACTCATCGAGAGCATAGTGGTCTAGCCATCCGCAACAGCGGGACTCAATCGGCTAAGTATCAGCGATCCAAACTACTATCTTTTGCCGATCGCTGATGGTCTTCAACACTTAGACAAATTTTTCAAAAATTTTCTCTTCTTCTTTTATGGAAGATAGCATCTATTGGTGGTCAGAACCATTAAGCACTATGTGTCGGCGAACCCAACAACTATTTTCCGTCGACGGCATCGGCGGTCCAAACAACTAAATTCCATTGATACCAAAAGTCAATATTGGATGTTTCTTTAATTACATCGAGCTGGCGTTTCGACGGCCTTTGGCTGATCTTTGCCGAAACTGCGACTCCCACATCCACTAAGTTCCGCCGATGGCCGATGAAAACTTAGAAAGTTTTCTCGCAATTTCCTTCCAACTGTCCTCCATCGGGTATGCTTCTGCCTAGATCTTTCGCTACATTGGAAGTCCTTCCCACTAAGTGTTTCGATGAACCGACAGTTCAAACACTTAGGAAACTTTTTGTGGAAGTTTTCTGTCATAAAATTCTGGTCTCTGCTGGGCAGAAATCAATCCAGCTTCTGTCACTGCATCTTCGTGGTCCATTCAGGCCCATGCTGCAACATGAGCTCTGATACCACTCTATAACGTCCCCGACTCTCCGACTGGCGAAGAGGATGCTACTAACGCCAAACAAATGGGCAAACAGCCCCATGAACATGAATAGACACCAATGCTGAAATAAAATACTTCACATAATACATACTAAGATGCATAAAACATACAAGGATGCATGGTTACTCAACATTTAGCGGAATCAAAGATATACATTCCAGCATTTAGCATGTTCATCATTCTCATGAAACAGTAGATATAATTGCAGAGATGAAATAGTAAGGATTACTTATCTTTCAATGAAGAACTCGCCCCACAACCAGCTACGTCGCTGCAACGTTCCACCCAACCATAGGCCAGCATGCTCATCAATCTTTCAGCACCACTGCCACCCCCGAGCTGGGCATGATTCCTCAAGGAATAAGGGTCAATGCAGGCTTACACATAGCCAAGATTTTTCCAATCAGCCAAACCCACATAGTATGGTTTTACCAGGTCATCAAGGAGCTAGGATAGGTTAAATTCCAAGCTGGTGGCCTCAACACTAGTCTTCTCATGCATGCCCTGCCTCTAATCCCACTCACAACAATCCGAAGACCAACCAATGCATACCATAGCAAAACAACCCATTCACAGCTCTGTGAAGAAGGAAAAGACAACCAGGTGACAATCCCAACCAACAGGTGAAACACAGCTCAAATCCACAAGACAACTTAGAGTTGTTCTTGGCCCTAGCATGGCCAAAACAACTCAACAGCAACCCAAAACCAAGGTACATCAACACCCACAACCTCACAATAAATGATGGCAATAATCCACAGTCTACAATGGATAAGAAATTGAACTCCCATCATGGACTGGGAAAAACATAAGTGACGAATGTGGAAGAAAAACCAGCGGGAAGACAACAGCCCCAAACGCACAATGAAACCATGGCAGCATTACACAGTCCGCAAATGGGAGAGAGAACGAACTCCTAGCATTGACAGAGGAAAGCACAAACGTAGACCACAATAGACAACATACACGGCCACAATTGGCAAGGGGACATACACGTACCACTGAAATCGGTATGGAACCCACAGGCACACATCCCTGAGCATGAATGGCTCCTGCACTCAAAAATCCTGAGTGACAGCCATGATTTCTCCTGCTCCTTGTGTGAGCAAAACCAATGCAGAATTCCTGTGCGCGAGAAGGAGAGAGAACAACTCTTTGTATGAGGGTGATCAGTCGATGAAGAATTCCCCCAAATAGTGCACATGAGGAAGCCGAACTGTCTCTTTGCATGAGAATGAGGAAGACCAAATCCTTCGGAGGGTGGAATCATGGGAGAGTGGAGTGAATGTTTCTTCTACCCCATGTGACATGAAGAGGAGAGTTTGCTGGTGGAGTGGGCATGTGGGAAAGGACTGACAGTCCTGCCACACCCACCACTACTCAGCAATAACTTCCCCCAACTAACAAACAACATAAGTTTAAATGGATGGTTGACACATGGAAACCTCCCTATGGCTCCCATGGCTTAGACAACCCCCCCTCCTTAACCTTAGGAATCATTCCCTTTTCATTCAACGTTGCCCCATCGTAGCTAGTTGTGGTTTATTTTATTTGATGTGCATATTTACATGATGCCAAACTATAGTGTGCCGGATAGCATGATATACCATTGGAAACTATCCCTATTGCCGAAACATACACAACCAAATCAATGGTGGGGATTTTTCCTTTGACTCCTTGCCACGATTAATTACATTATATACATCATGCAAACGGGGTAAAAACTGGGGTGTTACATTTAATCTTTTTAAACTCCCTAGAAATTTCCTCATAGGGTTTATATTTTCTCTTTTTAGTATAATGGTTGTCATCACTACTATCACTAGTTGAATGAAAATTACGTTGATCACCAAATACCTCTGAAGATGAGCTGCTTTCATTTTTAGTCTGTTTAATCTTTTTATATTTATGTTGATGACTTGTATCTTCTAAATCAGCTCTTTTACCCCTTCCCTTAGTTTGAAATATTTCTGAAAGGATCTGATTCAGCTCCTCCCGAGCCCTCAGAATCCTTTCATTCTCTCGTTTAACAGATTCCATTTCAAATTTTAAGTCTTTTACTGTTTGTAACAGTTCTGAGGAATTAGTGGTTAGTTATTCTTATATAGGGTCTCTCTGTAAGATTTCTCGTTCAGTAAATGGAGATTCCTCTTCTGCATATTCCTTCAGCCTTTCCATACCTGTTGTTAAAATTCAGAAACCATTTCTCTGTTTAATATCATTAAAAACAAATAACATCAGCAAAATAATTTAAATTCACTGTTTCATAAAAGCAAGTGGGGCTTCATCAAGGCCTAGTCTTTGAACCTTGTGCTTTGATACCACATGTCAAAACCCCAAATTTTCACAAAAATTAAAAATTTGTAAGATGACATAAAATGTTGAATATGCGGTTTACTAAAAGCTAGTGGTTAACGGAAAATGAAATAGTCCAGCGATTAGTATTATACATTTTCAAATTACGTTAACTAAAGCAGCTTCTTTTTCATAACGTAAATAAGATTTACTTGCATACTGTTTTCTTTCAGTTTACTAATAAGTCTATTTTATGGCAAGTAGGTGGAATCTATCGTTGAATCCTGGGATTACTTAGCATTTATGCTAATGCAGATGGATTGCTGGTTCTTACAGGTTCAACAAGTACGATTGAACAAGTAGATGTTTTAATTCATAAGGTAGCAAGAAGTATTTCTGTTTGGAAAAATAATATGCTAGTAAAATAAGCTGATAAATCTTAGGCAACTTCAATGAGGTAAAGCAATTTATTTTTTTATAGTTTCTCTTGTATGCAAGGTTTAGATATATGGGTTGCTTTATTAATTAAGTTTAGCGAAACCAAAGATACTTACTGTGACCTCTACGCTCGTAATCTTTGTCGTATATTTACTTTTATTCTAACATGCTTTCTCACCAATGTTATATTTATGCGTACTATCTTTTATCCATGAAAGAGCTTCTATCGATACAGATAGTAAGAATTCTCAATAGAATATGTTTCTATTTTATTTTTAACTTACTAGTTATGGAAACTATCAACCTGTTACTTGTATGTAAAAACAAATTTCTCACTAACAAGCTATCAACTTTCTTATTTACATTATCATCTTGTTGCATGTACTATTGTAACCATATACATTACCGTACTATTTGTTAAGTACCAAATTTGTTTGTTTCTTGCATTCTGTAGGGATCTCCCTATTTGGAAATCTCCTTGACATTATAAGCTGGATTATTGTAATTAAATGCATCATTTCAAGATGGAATAATATTTACCCTTACTTCATTATCTAAGTCAATTAGTGTCGTTTCAGTAATTATAGACTTGAACATGGTTATTCCATTGTAATTTACTATCACCATAATGCCTCTCTTATAATAAGTTAATGTTTATAGTGACTGTTTTGGTATATTTTTCTACTACGATCAAAATTCTTCACTATGCTAAGAAGAGGTTATTATGAACAATCACAAACTATCTTTGCCCAGTAAAAACATGGTAAATTACTAGTATTGACAAGTTGAGAAGCAACTAATGTCTATGAGAGTTTAACCAAGGTCGAGCCTTGTAAAAGTCATGTTTAAAAACTTTTACTATTCTATTTGACTCCATAGATTATGACCACCCAAGCTGTTGGTTTTTAAGTAATAAGTTTGGAATATAATACATGCATACATTATCATCATTTTTGCAAGTATATAAATCTAATTGTAAATAGAAAGGTTCCAAGCATGATTGACATTGGGACTATCCACATTACCAAGTGGTTACCACCTTTCACTAAGGGTCATCATTAAGAAATTATTGTTAATCCATACACCAATTTCGAATCTATAGAACATTACGATATAGATTGTGTATGAATATTGGTGTGATATATATATATATATATATATATATATATGCATATTTCATAGTTCATGCATGGTTGATAAAAACCAATGTTTTAATAATTTTGATGATTGAACTGCAGGTGAACTTTAGACTTGACCCTTGCATGGTTAGAAGTATTCGAGGGCATGTGGTCACCTCCTATCCATGTATTGGTGATATAAAAATCTTGAAACCCTATTCGCTTTGTCATTTTGCCTCGAAATTTCACACTGGAATTTGGGCTACTCTGCATAGTTTTATGGCGGTCGTGAGGGTTCTTCCTGTACTTGATTGCTCCAAAACCTTGTTTTAAAGTTGCTGTAGTCTCCTCAGATCGGTCTTGTTACAAACCTTCTTAGCCATGGAATTTACTATGTGAGATTATACTGGTTTTTTCATTTGGCTCACAGCCTATCCTTATCTCCATTTTTCTTTCCTCATGGCCCATCACTGCGATGAGAAGATAAGGCTTCATTGCTACTAGTTGTGCTCCATAGACGTCATAGGGTTTGGAGATTTTTGTGTGTGTATTTCACAGCTGGTGACAGTCTCTTTGCTAGACTGTTCGGTACTCTTTTATTTATAGGTAAATATGTTTGGTTTTTCTCTTAAATGAAAGACTTATAGTAATTTGTTTTTTTACAGTTAGGTTTTCAATAGAAAAATATTTTTGGAATAACGGACAGTATCATGCCTTCCTTGCAGGAACTCTTGACAGCGCTAGCAACCAGTGACGAAGATAATGCTGGCTGGCTTCGAGGACTTGTAGCTCCATTCCAGTAAGCCCTGAGTTCAAAGAGTGGGTTTTTACCTTGCTTGTAAATAGCATTGTCGATGGTGAAACCCGGAGCTTGGAAGCTTGTCCGGTTTCTTCATTAGATACATGTTTTTTTTTTTTAAAGAAAGTTGTTGGTTCTAATTTGTATGCAAACCCTCTCTATGATGTTGGGTAGTCCTGGCCTTGAGCTGGGTGTTGTAATATGGTTAATTTTTTAGCCTTATGTCATGTCAATGTAATAGATTGGGTTTTTAAGAAAGATTTTACTTTGAGCTCAGTCTTGTTTTTGCAGTAACCTTGTAAATTATGACTCTGTGTAAGTTAGGGTTTTTCCTATTCGACTGCTAATGAAGAACATTAATGTTTAAAAATATCTTTTGTAAGTAGATATTGTTAATATAAATACTGTAACTCAGTCGTAGTGTGTAATTTATAATATTACTTACTTGTCCGGAATAAACAAGCTAGGGTTTTCCTGAAATGAAACCCTTGTCTAAATAAGTTCTTCAATTTATTATTAATTAAGTTCTGCTACTTGTTAACTTGATTAAATTATTATTACAGGTGTGTTGTGATATTTTTTTTTAAATTGTAGTTGTACATTTATTTGTTTTCTGAAAGGACTGTAAACAGTCTATAATAAACTAATAATTTATTTATATAGTTATTCATGTAATTGGATTGCAGCTTAGATGTTTTTATTTATAAAAATTAAATAAACGGGTTAGGGTTTTTGACCCTGAAGTTTTACCTTTTCAGGTATAATCCTGTTTGATAATTATAAAATAGTTTCTACATAGGTAAATATTTATTTTTAGACTAGTTATTAATTATATTTTCATTGTTCTTATTCACTAATCTGTCAGGTAGAATTTACTAAGAGTTCTTGAAAAGATATAGCATAGATTCTGTAACTCAATTTACTCTTTATCATTTAAGTACTTTTAATATAACCCTATTTAGTTTATAATAAATATTAGTCTTAGATTTAGTTGATATTGTTAGAAAATAAACTATGTGATGAGTAGCTCATTTATTTACTTAACTGTATGTAATCATTGTAACTCTAATGTAGTTTTTCTACTGCATTTCATTTAGTTACTAAGTGAAAACAAAGAAATAGAAACATATCAAACACTGTTTAACCTCCATAATATTTTAACAAGAATAAAATTATTCTTCTGTCTATAAATACACAATCTTATCTACTAAAGCATTCTCTTATCTACTTAACATTCTACCTGTGCTAGAGTACTGCCTGGTTTTCCAGGTGTGGAAAAAACACAGTCTAGAAATTATTTCCATTCAAATACATTAATTTTCTAAATCGAGTTTATTTCTTCAATAATTTAAAAAGACTACTAGATTCTAACATTCTACAAACTAAATATTTAACATTCATATATCAATCAGACTCAGATACTAACATAGTAAAACAAAATAATGTAAAACCTATTTAAGACAAACAACAACATTGTTAGGAGGCCGTTCCGCCCTACCAATCTCCTGGAGAGTGCTCAAACAACGCTTCCTGAGGACCCCCGAGCCTGTTCCTGGTCTTCTTGGCTGAGAACTAGTGGAGAATGCAAATAGTAGACTAGTCCAGGCTCTCAATAAAACACTCTGCTCTCAGCAATAAGATATTCCAGCTTAAAAGCTGCACTAGATCAACCAGCAGTTATCCCCTCTAACACTTTCCACAATTCCCTTCCATTGAATTTCTCTGAAGTACATTCATTCACCTGAATGATCACCTCTTTACAATGAGCAGCCTCAGCTCTCTTCAATGGGAATTTTTATAAAGATTTCCTAGGTCTTTTGGGTCAGTTTTCCTTAATTGAGCCACCTGCTCTGATTCCACTTTCTTGGAGAATCATGACCCCAAATGTAGGGAGGTTGCTACCTGCAACAGTTGGAAGTGGTTTGAGGTTGCTTCCACATGTCTATTTGCTCTCCACCCAGTCTCCTCCACCAATTTGACCAGTAAACACTCTTTTAACATCTCTCCTAAGCTGTTGCCTCCTTCCTTATTTATTTCTAAATAAAATATTCAAAATTACATTAAATATCCTTGAATCCGATGAGTCATCAATTACAACTTAGCATAAAATTTAACATATTGTCCTCAAATAATATCAAATAATATAAATTGTTTTTTGCAAAATTGGGGCATGTAACATTTTTGGAGTTTTCGTTGATGTAGATCCCCGTTGAGCTTTTGCACTCTCACTTGTATTAGCAATTTTCTCTCTCAACATTCAACAAACAAGACAAGCATGCTTTTCGTGCAATCGCTGAACTAGAAGGGAAACCAACAGCCCAGAAGGAATAAGAAAAAGGGTAAGAATGATTGTAGGGGTGGGAAAAAGAATGAAATGCCAATTTCAATGACAAGAACGCCCGCAATGCTAGGGGGGACAAGTAGTCTAAATGTAAGGTTAAGTTTCCTTACAAATTGTGTAAGGAGGACCACCTCACTCACTTATGCCCTCATATGGAAGATGCCTCAAGATTCATAGCACAGGGCCTAGCTGTGCTAACCAATCCTTTACCCCATAATCAAAATATGAACTCAAGGACCAATGATCCTCATTATGCGTGGGGAAAAAGATCAAAATCCACCAAAAGCCAATACTGGTCATGGTTGCATCAACATGGTACCTGCTACTAAGGTTGTGACTCATGCGAAAGATTATGGTTTGTCACAACCCGACCTTGGAAAAGAACCCACTCCACCTGAGAGCCCTTTGTGTATCGAAAACCGTATGGATAAACTTGAAATTGCACCTCGCATTCCTAAGGGAGTCCTAAAGCGTTTGGGGCACAATCCTAATTCCCGAGCCACCCAGAACTATTCTGTTGTCAAGGATTTGGGCCAAACTCTTTGTGCAATGTCCATGCTTGAAGTACTTCAGAGTTGTTCGATGCAAAGGAAAGTTTTTCTTTCTACTCTTGGGATTAATGATGATAACTCTTCTTCCATCATCAAATTTGAAACCATGGGACTATAGCCTCGCTGGCCTTACTACATGTCTCTTTTAATTCATGTAGGGTGTCGTAATATGACCATCAAACACACTGTGATTGATGAATGCACTATTGCTTCTGTGATGTCTTTGTCATGCTGGAAGGGTTTGGGTTCCCCGGAGTTGTCTCAATTCACTACCATGTTGACTACCTTTGATGGTAGATCGTTTCCGCCACACAGGATTCTTCCTTCTCTTAAATTCCAATTGGGAGGGAAGACCGTCGAGATCGAGGTCGAGGTGGTTGATGCGAATGTAACACCCTAGTTTTAACCCCGTTGCATTAAATGTACATGATGTATATATTGTAAATGATCACGGTGTGGAGCTAAAGGCCAAGGCCCCACCATTGATCGGTTATGCTATGTTTTGGATTCAAAATTGTCACCGATGGTATATCGGGGCATGCGGAATATATTATGCTTGTCACCATGTAAATATTCCTCTATAATTAATTAAATGAACCCGACCAACTACGATCGCGGCAACTAAAATGAGAAAGGGGCATGATTTTCACGAGGACAAGGGTGGGGAATTTGTCAAACCTTGGGCCAGTGAGGGAAAATACCCATGTGTCTTCCCCCCTTGTTTTATTCCAACCACTTTCATTGAAGAATGGCTGGTGGTGGTTGAAGCAGTTAATTGCTTTGGGAGTGGGGTGGCAGGACTGTCAGTCCTCACCCACATGCACACTCCACCATAGCATTTGACTTCCTAATGGCAAGAAAAACCTTCACACACTCTCCACTACGTAGGGCCTCATGATTTTCTGTACACCCACGCACGTCTAATTTGCATCTTCCCTGTTGTCTGTTCACCCACGCACGAACTGGGAGCTGTTCATCTTCATGCAGGACCAATGTCTATTCATGTGCCTCTTGCACAGGAATTTCCTAGTTTTTTCGACTGATGCAGTGAGCTGAGAGCCGTGCTATTCCATCCACGAACTATTGTGAAGGGCCTTTCATGTTTTTGGCTGTCTCATAGAATGGTATGGTTGTTCTATTCATTTCACGCATAGGATTTGGAAGTCTGCGTTTTTCTCTTCCTCAGCATGGTCTATGTAAGTTCCCCTGGTTGAATTTGTTTCCTAGGATGGGTCATTGTTTTCCCTTGTTGTGAGCTACATTCACTGTTACGTTTGGGACTGTAAATTTCCGTGGGGAGTCGCCTGCCCTGTTGAGCTGTAATTGCTGGTTTAATTGCATGTGGGCAATGGTTGGTCTTCGGACTGCGTTGGGAGCAGGGATGGGGGCTTGGTTTGCTTGATAAACCTGGTGATGGAAACCACACAGACAGAGCTAGAGGGCTGGCTTTCTTCTTCACAACCCCTAAATAGCACTGGAAGGGAATGCAAGGCCTGAGGGACTGTGTAGCAGAGAAGGGACTGATTCCTTGTGTTGGGTGTATGTGGGTTTTTTAGAGGCCAGGCTAGTTCTGGTGTAGGTGTTCCTAGCTCTGTATTGAGCTCATCAGCTTAGCATTTAGCTTTTCCCAACTCCTTGATGGCCTGATAAACCCATTTGTGTTGGCTTGGCTATGTTTTGTGTATCCCTGGCTATGTGTAAGCCTGCTTTTTCCCTTATTCCTTGGAGAATCATGCCCAGCTCGGGGGTGGCAGCATTGCTGAGAGATTAAGGAGAACGCTAGCCTATGGTTGGGTGGAACGTTGCAGCGACGTAGCTGGTTGCGGAGCGAGTTCTTATAAGATAAGTGATCTTGCCCATTTTTACTTCTACAACCATATTTTCTATTAATGAAAATGATGAACATGTTAAATGAATGCATGCATGTATGAATGCCGTTGGTTTCCGCTGTGTATGATGACTAAATTGCATATGTGCATGTTTTAGTTAAAGGTTCTGTTTCAGCATTCTGTTTTAGTAAATTTTATGCATGTCCATGTTCGTGGGCTCTTAGCCCGGATGGTTAATTCCATGGTGATCCCGTCCTCTTCGTCGGTCGGAGGCATGGGGATGTGACAGCGCCCCTTGACTACACTCTTTGACTGGGATGGAATTGGATGTATAGTATTCAATCTGTAGCCTCTTCTCTATTTCAAGTAGTATTCTTTCCATTTAATGGGAATATTGTTACAATTGATCAGACATCATTCTATAATCCAAGGGTCAGTGCATCATTGGGATCTTCTATCCCGATTATTGATCACTCTCAGCCAGCAACTGGGAGTGTGGGTGTAGGTATGTATCCATCTCTTATGGGGACCTTTATTTGTCCTGTGCCAATTCTTATGATCGGATCTAGTTTCAATGGGGCTTCATCTTTGTTGAAGTTAGTGTCTTTTCACACTACCCATATGGAAGATCCTTGGATTCTTTTGTCATTGAGTCCTTCAAATGGACCCGTCAAAACAGATTTGTCGTTTCCTGCAACAATGATAGCATATCAAGTGAATCTTGATTGTGTTGCAGAGCTTAGTCCTTCCTCTTCACCGACGAAGGAAGAGGACCCATATGTGCTGCTTGCATGGGTAGTTGAGTCCTCTCATGCACATGATTTCCTTGATGGTGTTTTTCCATCAGATGAAGCCATTATTGAGGCCATGTCGGGGGTGGGATGTCGGGGGTTGAGCCACCTTGGGAAGAGTTGCATCATAGATCATATTTTCTTCTCGAGCTTAACCGTATGGAGTGTGAGGACTGTAGGGAGATTCGTAGCGAGAATATTGGTAGTCCCGTAGTTCCATTGAGCTCTCCTGGTCAGATGGCTGATGGGAACATGGAAAATTTATCACCTACCATTCCTATCAATATTTCTTGTGATCCTGGAAAAGTTGAGAACGTCAACATTGGGGCGGATTGTTACCCTAATGAGATCAAGGATTATACTGAGCTACTTAAATAGTTTTGTGACATCTTTGCTTGGTCATACGAGGAAATTTCGGGTATCGACCCTCATATTGTCGAACTTGAAATTAATACCTATCCAAATGAGAAGCTTGTTCGACAACGTTTGCGTGCGGTGAATCCTAGAAAAACACCCGCTATTAAGGCTGAGATAGAGAAACTATTAAAATCTAGTTTTATCTATCATGTTCCCTTGACGGAGTGGGTTTCAAATCCTGTTCCAGTGGATAAGAAGTAGGGAGCGATCCGTATATCCAATGATTTTCATTATTTAAATCATGTTTGTCCTAAGGAAAATTTTCCCACACCATTTATTTATTAGATTTTAGATGAGTGTGCGGGAAACGAGGTATTCTCCTTCATGGACGATTTTGCTGGATATAATCAGATTCAGATCAAACCTGAGGATCAACATAAAACTACATTTATTTGTCCTTGGGGTATGTTTGCATATTGAAAGATGCCTTTCTATCTTAAATTTCCAAAGCCACCTTTCAGCGAGCTATGACCTTGATTTTTCATAATCTCAAAAGAATTATCGAAGTGTATTTGGATGATCTTGCTGCTCATTCTCATCTGAGAGTGCGTCATCCATACCATTTGAGATTAGTATTCAAAATATGCCGCCATTACTAGGTTAGGTTAAATCCTCATAAGTCCATCTTTTGCATAACCTTTGGTGGCTTTCTAGGGTTCATTGTATCCAAGGAGGGTATAAGAGTCTATCCCTTAAAGGTTGAGGCAATACTTAAATTGTCTCCCCTGCATAAAATTAGACATATTCAATGTTTTCAAGGCATGGAAAATTTCTTATGGAGATTCATGGTTAATTTTTCCAATTTGACTAAAGGTTTTATGCATCTTTTAAATAAGGAAACTACTTTTTGCTAGGATGAGCAAGCCCAGGAGTCTTTTGATGCTCTTAAGCGAGCCTTAGAATCAGCCCCCATGCTTAGTCCACCTGACTATAGCCATGATTTATTTATTTATGTGGCCACATCCATGAAGACAATTGGTATGGTTTTGGTTCATGAGGATGAGGAGCTCCACGAGCATGTCATATATTATTTGAGCCGAAACCTTATTGATGTAGAAATCCGTTATTCTCATGTGGAGAAACTTGCCTTATCCACCGTTCATGTGGTTCAGAGATTGAGACATTACATTCTCCTTCGCCAGACCTTGGTAGTAGCTCATGTCAATCCATTTCAGTTCGTCCTCACTAGAAGGATGATCGGGGGAAGATATAATAAGTGTATTGTTATTTTGCAAGAATCCAATCTCGAATTCATTACAGTGAAATCGAAAAAATCATTGATCTTTGCGGAGCTCATTTCTGATTTTCCAAGTGTGGAGGAGGAGGAGGTTTATGAGGATACGTTTGTTGATGAGCATATTTTCCTTATCTCAACTTTGGACCCATGGTATGGGGATATCGTTATATATTTGCAAATGTAGAAGGTTCCTACTCACTTGTCACAGGATGAGCAACGACGATTACGTCATGTATCTAAGAACTACCTTATAGTGGATAACACTTTGTACTGCCATGGGGTAGATTCCATTTTACGTTGTTGTTTAACCCATGATGAGGTTGAGGTTGTGCTGAATGATTGCCACGGAGGTGCGTGTGGTGGTAATTTATCTAGGCTTTCTACAGCCCAAAAAATATTGAGAGTGGGATATTTTTGGTCATCTATTTTCAAATATTGTGTCAATACGGTCAAGAAGTGTCACCCTTGCCAAGTGTTTGCACGCAATATGCACTCGCATCCTGCCCTGTTACATCTGATTATCACTACTGGTCCCTTCACCAAGTGGGAGATTTACTTCATGGATTGCAACCTAGCTTTGGCTGGGGGGCATCATCACATTATAGTGGTTGTTGATTATTTCATGAAATGGGATGAGGCTATGCCCATGGTTAAATCTGATGGTGAGAAAACCACACATTTCGTATTCAACCAAATTATTACTCGATTTGGCATTCTGAAAGAGATTGTCACTGAACATGGCAGGCACTTTCAGAATAGAATTATGGAAGAGTTGGCTTCAAAGTTAGGGTATAAGTAGGGGCACTCCTCTTCTTATTACCCTCAGGCAAATGGATAGGTTGAAGCAGTGAATAAATCACTTAAGTCCATTCTCCAACGAACCATCGCACAAAGCAAGATGAATTGGCATATCATGTTATATCCTACTTTGTGGGCCTATAGGACCATGGTTAAGAATGCCATTGGTTTCTCTCCATATCAGCTCATACATGGGGTGGAGTCTATCTTGGCAGTTGAATGTGAAATCCCTTCGTTGAAGCTAG
This sequence comes from Pseudotsuga menziesii, assembly GCA_001517045.1. Lineage (NCBI taxonomy): Eukaryota > Viridiplantae > Streptophyta > Pinopsida > Pinales > Pinaceae > Pseudotsuga > Pseudotsuga menziesii. Next base: position 957,155 of record LPNX010480510.1, read on the forward strand.
CTATAGAGCTTTTGCCAAACACTTCTACATTGGAGGAACGTTTGGTCCACTTAGAGCAGCTAGATGAGCAGCGCTGGGATGCCTTACTGGCTCTAGAAGTAAATAAGTGTCGCATTAAGGTCCAATATGATAAGTCTGTCCATCCGAGGAGGTTTAGTGAAGGTGATTTGGTCCTTTTGTGGGATCAAGCTAAAGAACCCTTGGGGGCAGGGAAGTTTAAGCCCATCTGGCATGGTCCTTATGTAGTCAAACATGTGTTAGAAAAGGGCACCTATGAGCTGGTGGGTAATGAAGGGACAGCCTTGGCAGAGCCTAGAAATGGGATCTATCTTAAAAAATACTATGCATGATTTTCATCCAGGGTTGATTATTGTATATTATTGTATATTATAGGTTTTATTATGGTGATCGGGTTTGTTTATTAGCTTTCATTTCTTATGGCAGATGTCAATGGAGTCTTCTACTTACATAGGATTCGCTGATGGTGCTATCTGCTACACTCAAAACTCAGCTTCTGCTACTTGGGTGATTTATACTCCTACAGGTCAAGTATTGTCTTCAGGAGGTGTATGTTTATGACCTTCTTCGAACAATGTTGCTAAGTATAGTGTCATTATCGAGTTATTGTGGGATTCCATTTCACATGGTGTTCTCTCTCTTGAGGTACATCTTGATTTGCACTTAGTGGTTTCACAGCTTAATGGATTGTATCATATTAAGGATCTGACATTATTATGAAGATTCTTACATGTGAGATTGCTAGAATAGCAATTTGAGAACATAACATATATACGTGTTTCAAGAATTTTTAATCAAGTTGCTGACTCATATTCTAACTATGTGTTAGATTGGAATTTGTTTCATAGACTATAAGCATATCACAAACATACATTTTTACACACATGTAAATAAATAAAACCGATCATCATAAATTTTTTTCATTAAACATCCAAAATGTGACGTCATAATACATAAGTGTCATAATACAAAAATGGGACTTCCAAGCCACCAAAATATAATACATGGTAGTACAAAAATGAAACACTCTCAGGTCTCTAAGCTTGTGGAGGAGGAGGGGGGTTTTGATCATGGTAGCACACCATGGCTCTAGCTAGTTGTCAGAATAATTGAACCGATGCTCGTGGTACACCAAACACCCAACACTGCATGGCCTCAAGCAAGTCCTCGACCTACACCATGGGTACCCTATGTGTCAAGTGTACAAAGTTTGTGTGGATTATTTGGAGTGTATGCTCTGCATCCACACCCATGATGTCATCTCCTCTTCCCCTCCGTCTATGTAGAGGGAAACTGTCAGGCTACCGTGGTCCAACATCTGCATACACATAACAAATTGTCACTATGTGTCGTCACACCAAAACATGTCTTTTGAGTCAATATATCAAAAAACACAAAAAATTTAATAGTTCAAAAAACTTAAAAAGAGGGTTTGGGATACATTAATTATGTCACCATATGCCACTCCTAGTGGTAGAGGGTTATCTAGATCTCCCCAAAAATCGAATCCCGCATAGGGATAATCATCGATGGAAATAATATGTTGCCTCCGCCATGGAAAGAAGTTTGCTAGGTAGGGGTTATCCACCCTACCTTCGTGTTATAGCATATTTCACCACTCCAGGTGAATCACACTTTGTATGGCCTTCCCCTGTCCTGCTGCAGACTCCTTAGCCCCTATGGACCAATTTTTGTCCTTTGATGTTTCCTTGATCATCCCTAAAAACACATGAAAAATGCTATACGCAACTTTTAAACTTATAAGCGTGTACATACGCGGGTTTGACCCATATAACCGCATACATTAGGATGTGTGCATAGTCCAAATCCTTTTGGAGATTTCCTTGACATGGATCCGACTCATTTGACTCCTGGCCTTCCATATGCCTTGACATCGCTTGGATTCGACCTTTCATTACCCCTTTGAAAAGATATATAAGGAACCCCTTGGTACATTGAAGGCATAAGAGAGAATTGAGAGCAAAGAAACTATAGTCCATTGTTGCCGAAACTTATGCTTGAGTTTGCATCCCTTTGTCCCTTTGAGCACTTTTGTGTTCTTCCCAAGCTTTCCTTTTGCTTGTGAGCTTGCTATCGAGAGATGGAGGATTGAAGTGGTGGAGGCCCAAGTGGGGGATTCAGTTTCTTCGGTTTGCAGACGTTCCGTCAGAGGTTGTATCTTGTAATCTCTGGTTTATATTAACAGAAATATCTTTTCCTATCCAATGATGTGTATTTGAATGAATATTTTATCCATGGGATTATGTCAAATGCTTTTACATTATTGATTATATATACTAGAATAGATTTAACACCATGATATATAGAATGCTTATATTGTTTACTTGTTGTTGAGGAAGTAATATAACAATTCAAGTTGAAGATTGGAAAGCTCAACAGGGATCTACTTCAAACTTCCGGAATAAGGTACAAGGTCTGATCCTTTAGTGTTAGACGTTTAATTTCTATTGCATATTGGAAAGGATTGATTTCTGGAGTCGCCAATTCTGTTATGGAGAGAAATTCCTATGGCTTGGGGTACCACAACAGACAGCTTGAGGGTCGAGATTCGTTACCTATACCACCATATGCCGATCCTGGTGGCAATGGCATGTCCGGGTCCCCTCAGAAATCTATCCCTGCATAGGGGTAGTTATCAATGGCAACAATCTATCATCACCACCATGGAAAGAAGTCAGCTGGATATGGGTTGGCCACCCTACCACCCCCCAGTCTACGCATAGCATCTTCCCAACGTCGTTGGGACGGATCTTGAACCCTGTGGAGAGGAACTTCCACTCTAGGGCTCAATCCTGGAACACGCTTGAAGAAAAAGGTGCTCAGAATACTGCTAAACCCAAAATTCTGTACCCTGCCTGCCTTACACTCACTGAGCTAGTGTTTCATGTTGCTTAGTAGTGTCGTACTCCAATCATAGATTGTGGGTCTCATGCACTCCACTGCATAGAACATCAAAGGCCTAGAGGCCTGGTGGAGTGATGCTAAGCCTGCTATCCTGCCTAGTGTCAGTAATATGGCCTTTAGGCCCAGCACCTATATAGCATTGGTAGGGACTTGACTCCCCACCTTCTCAGTGTCTGGAAAACAGTACACAGCTATGTACTCATTGATAGTTACGCCATCCTGGCCCACCTCAGGAACGAAGTTTCACCACCTCCCCTCATCTAGAAAGACCAGTGATAAATTATATGTCCTCCACCTCTATGGTGAGGGACACCCCATCAATACAGAAGGACTCCGATTCTGGATCCCAATAGTCTACCAGCATCTGTAGTAGTCTTGTTTTGGCCCTCAAACCACCAAGAAACCAAAACTTGTAGAGTCCGCATGCACGTAAAGCTTGTTGAGCCATTAAGTCGGCCCTTACTACTTCCTCTACTTCACCATGCTCACGCTCTCTCCACTCTAGCACCATCCTGCAAAATTATCGATTACTTTATTGAAAAATCACATGTGTGGCCTCATACGTGACTATTTTGAAAACAACCGCGTATGTACGTGGGTTTTAGGCCATTTTCTGCGTATAGCCAGCCCTATACATGAAAAAAACCTTGATATCTGCATGGGCCGTAGTGCACACTTTGGAATGGATTAAAAAATTCATTTAACCATGAAAATCTATAAAAATTATATCAAAATGCAAGAGGAGAGCATGAGTAAATACTTGGAAGAAACGGTTGTGAATTCCGCCGGCTGGATCTCCTGGAATTTGCAGTAGAAAATTAGAGCTCAAAAGGGTAAAAGTTTCAAATGATTTATATTTTTTACTATTTATAGAAAAAATTTCAAATATTTGAAAATTTTTACCCCCTTTCCTATAGTTTCGACATTTTCTAACCATTTTGAACCATTTTTGACATAATTTGTGATGTAGAAGACCTTTTTCAGTGCTGTTTCAGCCATTAGATTGACCCATTCATGCCGATCTTAGCTATCATGTCTAAACTGGCATATAGGTTAGATTCACCACCATTTGCATTTTGCATGACCTTATGACCACATCACCATGTATTTAGGTACAAACCCACTCTATTATGTCACGAAACCTTCTTACTGCTTTAGAAGTGGCATGATGTGAGTGGTAGAGCTTCACCTTACATGGGTACCCTAATTAGCGCCTTATTTGCATTTGGTGCCCATGCCGACGTTTTCTCCTTTAGGGCGTGGGAGTCCGTTGTATAGTACTGCCATGACATTTCTCAAGAGCCTCATACTCCTCTTGATCTTATGCTGGCCTATTTCCCTCAAGACTCCCTCATGTCAAGTTGTGAATGCATTATCATGAGCTTTTCCTGCCTCATTGAGATTTATGCCGGCTCCCCTGACATTGCGTTTCAGCCATATAGCCTGAGCTTGTCTCATGTCTAGCCATGCAGAGCCATTTTTTATATCGTTCGCAGCTTGATTCCCTTTTTACTGGGAGGGTATTTTCTCCCGAGTGTCAATATCCTACACATGTATCCTTGCATTGAGCATAGGTATGTTCCACTACTTGGAACTAGTTTGTTTGCCATTATGACACTCGTCTCCTCTTAGTTTGTAACTATCAAGCTAGTTTATTCTTTTTTCAAGATTTTCAAATAACTGAAAAAGTCCAAAAAAATCAAAAAACCAAAAAGCCGGACAAGGAAAGATGTTATATGTGGCTGCTGTCGAGTCGTGTCGTCTTTGAACAGAGCACTATATATTACATCCATTGGTTGGGTTATAGTTTGACTTTAGGAGCTGTACTCGTTTATCTGAGTTTATCTCCACCGACTGGTTAAGCTTCCAGTCCCCATGGAGCCTCTGACGTTGATTCCTCCTATGTCACAGGGATGTCCCAGTTTGCATATAGAGTCTATGCTGCCTTCATTCAGTCACCATATGCCGTTATGTTCTTGTTCGAAGGAAGTTGAAACCTGAGTCGGCCATTCCTCAGTTATCTTGACTTTGCATGTCGGCCATTCCTGGTACAGTTACTAGTTCATGCACCTTATGATCGAGTCCTTCCACATTATACAGCTTTTTTGAGTACCTCATGTTGGATGATGGGGGATGCCTTAATTCCCTCCTTCCAGCGGATTTCATCCCATCGAATTCAGATCATTTATTCTGGGATTGGAATCTAGAGTCATTTTGAGTGCCTCGAGACTTGCAGTCATCAGTGGCAGGTTCTCTCACCATCGATAGTTTCTTGGGAATACATCAATGTCCCCTGATCGATGGATCCTCTCAAGTGTTATACCTCAACACATTTATTTAAACTTGTTAGTTTTCACTCTAGTACCTTGATTCCCATTTTCAGCATTGGTGGGTGATCTCGCGTCTGTTAATGGTATACATTAATGACTGGTAATCAAACGATGGACTACTATGTTTGACCTCGACACCTCTATTCACATAGTAGGACATGTACTCGTAGCGGTTTGTGTAGAAGACTTTCCAGATTGGTGGCATCTCTTATATGCTACCTCCTTGATCGTGCCAGTGTTCATGAGATTTCAGCTCTCGTGACTTGATTCCAGTATATGTCAGACATTTCCAGTTACTATGGAGATCTTGATCTATTATATATCTTCAGCCATTTTGGGGATCATGGTCCTTTGTATATCTTCATCATGGAGATTCTAATCTATGTATATTGTATGTGGCTATGACCACATATGTGACATCATGTATCATGCCTATTCATGGCCATTGTACTCTTATGTATCCGGGACTGCTATATGTACTTGCATTTATATGCAGAGTTGTATTATTGTACTATCCTGATTGGATGGCTGGTCTTCCATTTGGGATCCTTCATCACTCCACTTTTGGGATGGACTTATAATGTATTTCGGCCATCGTATAACCCCTCTGATCTCATACATTAGGGGGCATCTGCTATAGTGGATTTCACCACTCTAGGTGAATCACACTTTGTATGGCCTTCCCCTGTCCCGCTGCAAACTCCTTAGCCCCTATGGACCACTTTTTGTACTTTGATGTTTCCTTGATCATCCCTAAAAACACATGAAAAATTCTATACGCGACTTTTAAACCTATAATTTTTGCATACATATGAGGGTTTGACCCATATAATCGCGTACATCGGGATGTGTGCATAGTCCAAATCCTTTTGGAGTTTTCCTTGACATGGATCTGACTCATTTTACTCCTGGCCTTCCATATGCCTTGAGATCACTCGGATTCGACCTTTCATTACCCCTTTGAAAAGCTATATAAGGAACCCCTTGGTACATTGAAGGCATAAGAGAGAATTGAGAGCAAAGAAACTATAGTCCATTGTTGTCGAAACTTATTCTTGAGTCTGCATCCCTTTGTCCCTTGGAACACTTTTGTGTTCTTCCCAAGCTTGCCTTTTGCTTGTGAGCTTCCTATCAAGAGATGGAGGATTGAAGTGGTGGAGGCCCAAGTGGGGGATTCAGTTTCTTCGGTTCGTAGATGTGCCATCAAAGGTTGTATCTTGTAATCTCTGATTTATATTGATAGAAATTTCTTTTCCTATCCAATGATGTGTATTTGAATGAATATTTTATCCATGGGATTATGTCAAATGCTTTTACATTATTGATTATATATGCTAGAATAGATATAACACCATGATATATAGAATGCTTGTATTGTTTACTTGTTGTTGAGGAAGTAATATAGCAATTCAGGCTGAAGATTGGAAAGCTCAATGGGGATCTACTTCAACCATCTGGAATAAGGTACGAGGTCTGATCCTTTAGTGTTAGACATTTAATTTCTATTGCATATTGGAAAGGATTGATTTCTGGAGTCAAGCTGTCTATTATGGTACCCCAAGCCATAGGAATTTCTATCTGTAACACTTCGCCCAGTCTACGCATAACATTTTCCCAATGTCGTTGGGATAGATCTTGAACTTCATGTGGAGGAATGTCCACTCTAGGGCTTAGCCCCAGTACACGATCAAAGAAGAATGTGCTTAGTATGCTGTTGAAACCAAAGTTTCTCACCCTTCCCATCTTGCAGTCACTAAGATGTTGCTTCATATTACTCAACAGCATAGTGCTCCAGTCGTACACTGAGGGTCTCATACACTCCACCACATAGAACATCAATGGCCGTGAGGCCTGGTGGAGTGAAGCTAGACTGACTATCCTGTAGAGTGCCAATAGTATGGCCTTCAGTCCCAGTACCTGGATCAAGTTTGTTGGGATTTTACTCCCAACCTTTTTCATGTCCGAAAAACTATATACTGTAATGTACTCATCAATGGTAAGGCCACCTATGGGCCCGCGAGAGTGTAGGTTCACCACCTCTCCCCATCGGGATAATCCAGTAATAAAATATATGTCCTCTACCTCTATAGTGAGAGACATCCCATCGATATGAAAATAATTTGAGTTTGGATCCCAGTAGTCTACTAGCATCTACAGGAGTCTTGGTTTGGCCCTCAGTCTTCCAAGACACCAAAACTTATATAGACCGCATGCATGAAGAGCTTGTTGAGCCATTAAGTCACCTTAAATAACCACTTCTACTTCTCCATGTTCCCTCTCTCTCCATTCTAGAACCATCCTGCACATAAAAAGTAATTTTTGGTCATTATATACTTTAAAAAACCTTGTGCGCAGCCGTATACATGACTGTTTGCAAAACAACCACGTATGTATGCAGTTTTGGGAGGTTTTTCCTGTTGATGTAATTGTAACTTCGGAATGTATTTCACTTGTATTTATTATCTATTGTAACCCGATGTTTATTTCGGGATGTTATCATGTTATGTCATTCCCTGATGTTCCGATTCGAATAATCAATAATATAAACAAGTCATGTCAAGTCATTATGGGTAACCCTCCAATTGTCTAAGGGTTAAAGTCCCCGCAGTTCCGGGGCACTAGGTTTATTAGACTCTCCTAGTAGAGGTCGGCCCTAGTAGGGTTTTAGTCATGCCGGGATTAGTTATAATAGAGAGTTTGAATCTTTATTTAGTACACATCACTTACACACTCAAGTGTAGCACATAGTTGAGGAAGAAGAAGACACTGGGGCTAGTGAAGAAGAAGGTTATTGCTGTCGAGAGTGCATCTTACTGTTTTGTTGTTTTACCTTTGTGTTGATTCTATCTCTGAGGAAGTTGTGGGGTTTTATCCATTTATGGTTTCCCTGAGGAAAAACATTGTGTTCATTGTCTCTTGTGTTTGATTTCTATACTTGTTGTTCTCTCAGTTAAAGATCCTAACATAATGCTAGCTTGAATGTTGAAAAACTAACATGGTATCAGAGCTAACCTGAGAAGAAGATACTGTGCAGCTGCGGGAACTAGGGCTTCCTACTTAGTGGATCTCTCTTCATATAATTTCAGTAAAAGTAAGGTGGAATAACTCTCCTTCTCAGGGCACATATTTCTGTCGAAGCAGAATCCAATTCTTAGATTTTTCAATTTTGGACCTGTCACTACTGCTGGAAATTAGGGCTTTTCATAGAGGAGGAATTTTTAAGTGATCCCAGGCTTGGATTGATCTCCTCCCCAAAATCGAATTTAGGGATAAATTTCAAGGCATTTGGTTGGACAAAACTTTGGAAAATTAAAACCCTAATTTGCTCCTGAACTAGCTCTGCAGGATTTCAGCTCAAGTTTGAGATCTAACATCTTGACCTGGTAAGATCTAAAATATTTTGTATTTCCATTTGAGGTTCTCAGTTAATATGTCTCATCATACCAAGCTTGATGAAAAGCTTGAGGGAGCTAATAACTTCCGAGCTTGGAAGTATAGGATCTCCCTGGTACTGAAAGAGAATGAGTTAGACTCCTATATCCATGAGGAGGTTCCAGTTCCAGAGGGAGATGAGGCTAAGGCCTTGCATAAGAAGAAGTTGGTTATGGAAAAGAGAATCATTGCTGATTCTCTCAAGAATCATCTCATACCATAGGTGTCCTCCCTAATGACACCTAAAGCTATGTTTGATTCCCTAACCAAATTGTTTGAAGGGAAGAACATAAACTAGAAGATGACTCAGAGAAACCAGCTAAAGAATGTGAATATTCAGAATGCAGAAACAATCCAGTCTTACTTCACAAGAGTTTCTCAGATCAAGGAACAACTAGAAGCTGTTGATGAAGAAGTGGAAAATGCAGAGATTGTGATGACTAATTTAAATGGCCTCCCTAGGTCATGGGATTCTTTCATCCAAGGAATATGTGCTAGAAAGAAGTTAGTCAAGTTCAACAGAATATGGGAAGAGTGTTCTCAAGAAGAAGCTCGAATAGCAGCTTGAGAAGAGAATATGGGAAGTGAATATCAGGCTCTCATGGTACACTCCAAGTCTCACTCGAAGACATCCAAAAGGAGATCTCATTTCTAGAGAGGTAAGTCCTATCACAAAAAGGATTTATCTAGAGTCATATGTTATACATGTGATGAAGTAGGATGTTATGCAAAGAACTATCCTAAGAAACCAAAGCCAACAAAGAAGAGAAACACAATAAGACATCATGCTCATACTACATAGGATGATGAACCATCCAAGAAGAGAACCAGATATGAAAGTGAAGATTCTTCAAGCGAGGATGAATATGTTTTTCTTTCCGCTCTCATGAGAAACATTACTTATGGAAGTGATGACTGGCTCATCAATAGTGGGGCTTCCAAACATATGACAGGATGCAAAGAATCCTTTGTAAGACTGTCAGAACATGAATCACCTCACAAGGTAAAGCTAGGAGATGACTACCAATATCCAATAAAAGGTAGTGGGGAATCTTCCTATAAACTAGACTCTGGAAAGTCTCTAACAATGGAGGAATTATTGTTTGTGCCAGGACTCAAGAAGAACCTCCTATCCATATCAGCATTAGATGCAAAAGGAATGCGGGTTGCATTCATAGATGGTCAAGTCATCATGTGGCCAAAAGGAAATACTATCGATGATGCGGTGGTGATTGGAGAACAAGAAGGAGGATTGTACAAATTTAAGGGCCATCCAGAACAAGCCTTGGTCCATGACACAGTAGAGCCAAGTGAACTTTGGCATAGAAGGCTTGCACATGTGCATTACAGAGCACTACCGATTGCAAGCAAAGCTATTGAAGGTCTTCCAAAAATCCGAACAAAACATGATGGGGTCTGCAAAGGATGTGCGAAAGGAAAGAATACAAAGAAGACATTTCCAAGCAGTGAGAGAAAAGAAAAAGGAATCTTGGAAATCATCCACTCCGATGTATGTGGTCCTATGTCATAAAACTCACTTAGCGGGTATGCATATTATGTTTCTTTTATTAATGATTTTTTTAGGAAGACATGGGTTTACTTCATGAAGAACAAGGAGGAAGTATTCAACAATTTCAAGGAATTCAAAGCCTTGATCGAGAACCATACTGAAAAGAAGATAAATATTTTTTGATCAGATAATGGCGGAGAATTCACTTCAAATTAATTCAAAGAGCTATACAAAGAATTAGGGATTAAGAGGGAGTTGTCCACTCCTTATAATCCACAGTAGAATGGAATTGCAGAAATGAAGAATAGAACTATCATGGAAGCTGCAAGAGCAATGCTTCATGATCAAGACCTTCCTATGCACCTTTGGGAAGAAGCTACTCGAACAACGGTGTATGTACAGAACCATACTCCATATAGATTACTTGAGAACAAGACTCCTAAAACAGTATTCTCTGGCAAGAAACCAAAAGTCAGCCATCTCAGAATATTCGGTTGTCCAATGTACATTCACATTCCAAAAGAAAAGATGACTAAGTTAGATCCTTCAGGAAAGAAGGGTATATTTGTGGGATACTCTGAAAGCTCGAAGGCTTACAAAATATACTTCCTAGGATTCAAGAATATTGACATCAGCAGAGATGTGACATTCAATGAAGATACAACATACAACAAATCCAGAAAGAAACCTGCTGAAGAATCCAAAGAAGCAAAAGCACCCAGAGTTCATGATAAAACCATGAACGAAGAAGCTCAAGAAGAAGATCGAGAATTTGAAGAACCACAAAGACCTTTAGATCCACCTTTGGAGAAGAATCCTCATAAGAGGAAACCTGCTTGGGTACGAGAACTTATCCAAGGTGTGGAAAGATATGGGGATCTAGAAGAGAATCACAAAGAAAGAAAGAGGACCAGATCCTGCTCTGGGTATGTAACTTTACTATGTGATTTCATTGACAAAGAAACTTCCAGTTATGAAGAAGCGGTAGAATGGAAAGAATGGAAGGATGCTATGATCAAAGAATACCAATCAATCATGAAGAATGATGTTTGGGATGTTGTCCCAAGACCAGAAGGGAAGTCAGTTGTAACTTCCAAATGGATCTACAAAATCAAGCATGTTGCAGATGGTAGCATTGAAAAATATAAGGAAAGTTTTGTGGCTCGGGGTTTCTCTCAGAAAGAAGGAATAGATTATGAAGAAACCTTTGCACCTATAGATATATACACTTCCATTAGATTAGTACTTTATTTGGCTGCAGTAATGAAATGGAANCGGGGGTTCTCTCAGAAAGAAGGAATAGATTATGAAGAAACCTTTGCACCTATAGATATATACACTTCCATTAGATTAGTACTTTATTTGGCTGCAGTAATGAAATGGAAGATACACCAGATGGATGTCAAGATTTATTTCTTGAAGGGTGTAGTAGAAGAGGAAGTATATGTGGAACAACCACTTGATTTTGAGATAGATGATAGGGAGTCTCACGTGTGTAGATTGAAGAAAGTCTTGTACAGCCTGAAATAGGCACCCAGGACATGGTACGGTAGAATTGATAGCTTTCTATCCAGTTTGGGATTTACTAAGAGTAAAGCAGATTCCAACCTTTACTACAAGGTTGAAGATGGAAACCCAGTGATACTTCTGCTATATGTTGATGATCTATTTGTGACAGGTATGGATGGGTTGATTGCTGATACAAAGAGAAAGCTTGCTGCCAAGTTCAAGATGAAGGACTTGGGTATGATGCATTATTTTCTAGGTATGGAGGTGTGGAAGAATACAGATGGAATCTTCCTTGGACAAGGGAAGTATGCAATAGAGATCCTGAAGAGGTTTGGGATGATGGAATGCAAGGCTATGGGCCACACCTATGGCATCGAACCTGAAGCTATTGAGTGATGCTTCATCAGATTCAGTTGATGCTATGATGTATCATCAGATGATTGGGTCCTTGATGTACCTGACAAACACAAGACCAAACATTTTCTTTATTGTGAACACCTTGAGCCAGTTCTTGACAGATCCGAGAAATGTTCACTTGATTGCTGCAAAGCATATTCTGAGGTACCTCAGGGGTACGGTTGATTATGGGGTCAAGTACGATGCAAATCAAAAGATTAACCTGGAGGGTTATGTTGATTCATATTGGGAAGGTAGTGCCATCGATAGGAAGAGCACTTCAGGGTGTTGCTTCAGTATGGGAACAAGTGTGATCTCTTGGTTTAGCAGGAAGTAATCCTGTGTGGCACTGAGTACAGCTGAAGCAGAGTATGTCATCGCTTGTTCAGCTAGTTGTGAGGAAGTATGGCTATGAAATCTACTATCCAGTTTATTTGATCTCCAAATGGATGCTACTTGTATACATTGTAACAACCAGAGTTGTGTGAAGTTGTCAGAGAATCCAGTGTTCCATGACAAGTCGAAGCACATTGAGATCAAGTATCACTATATCAGGGATATGGTGCAGAGGGGAGCAGTGAAGCTCTAGTATATTGTAATAGAGGAATAGAAAACTGATGTGTTGATGAAGCCATTGGCTAGGGTGAAGTTTGAGTACTTGGGGGAGAAGCTTGGTGTTCTCCAGATAGAGGTTTCCTCCAAGGGAAAGTGATGAGTCCCATATCCATTCTGATGAGCAGGTCAGATATAAGGGCTGAGCCATTCTGCCATGGTGAGAGGATTGGTTCCTTCCTTGAAAAATATGAGTACTGATATTCATAGCCATTCTGACGAGCAGGTCAGATATAAGGGCTAAGCCATTCTGTTCATGGCTAAAGGATTAAGTTCCTCCCATGTCAGATATAAGGGCTACTGCCATTCTGACGAGTAGGTCAGATGTAAGGGTAGTGCCATTTTTTTCATGGCTAAAGGATTAAGTTCCTCCCATGAAAGATGTGAGAGCTGTCCATTCTGATGAGTAGGTCAAATGTAAGGGCTACCGCCATTCTGACGAGCAGGTCAGATGTAAGGGCAGTGCCATTCTGTCATGGCTAAAGGATTAGGTTCCTTTCATGTCAGATGTGAGTGCTGGCCATTCTGATGAGTAGGTCAGATGTAAGGGCTACCACCATTCTGACGAGTAGGTCAGATATAAGGGCTACCAAATACCTACGAGGAGGTAGGCATACATCAAACATGAAAGAACGCTAGCTCTGTAGAACTTCCTGTGACAAGAAGAATCATGAGATATCACATATGATGATGATCAGAGAAGATCCAGATCCAATTATGATGACTCCGAGAGATCCAGATCGAGTGACGATCTAGATCCAACAGTGATGATCCAGATCGAGTGATGATCTAGATCTAGCAGTGATGATCCATATCAAGTGATGATCCAAATCTAGTCCAGTGATGATGATCCAGATACAGTGATGATGATCCAGTGACGATGTTCCAGATCAAGTATGATCCAATGACGATGTTCCAGATCGAGTATGATCCAGTGACGATGTTCCAGATCGAGTATGATCCAGTGACAATGATCTAGATCGAGTGATGATCCATATCCAAATGAAATATGACTTAAATATGAAGAAGACTTGAAGATGTAGATGATGAGATGATCTAGTTGATACAGAGAAGAAGACCAGTGATGAAAATCGTGTCGAGAGAATACCTTCCTAGTTAAGAGGGAGTGTTGATGTAATTGTAACTTTGGAATGTATTTTACTTGTATTTCTTATCTATTATAACCCAATGTTTATTCTGGGATGTTATCATGTTATGTCATGCCCCAATGTTTCGATCGGGAGAATCAATAATATAAACAAGTCATGTCAAGTCATTGTGGGTAACCCTCTGATTGTCTAAGGGTTAAAGTCCCCGAAGTTCTAGGGCACTAGGGTTATTAGACTCTCCTAGTAGAGGTCGGCCCTAGTAGGGTTTTAGTCATGCATGGATTAGTATAAATAGAAAGCTGGACTCTCTATTTAGTACACATCACTTACACACTCAAGTGTAGTGCATAGTTGAGGAAGGAGAAGACACTGGGGCTAGTGAAGAAGAAGGTTACTGCTGTTAGGAGTGCATCTTATTGTTTTGTGGTTTTACCTTTGTGTTGATTCTATCTCTGAGGAAGTTGCAGGATTTTCTCCATTTATGGTTTCCCTGAGGAAAAACACTATGTTCATTGTCTCTTGTGTTTGATTGATGTACTTATTGTTCTCTCAGTTAAACAACCTAACATAATGCTAGCTTGAATGTCGAAAAACTAACATTTTCGCGTATGGCCAGCCCTATACGCGAAAAAAACTCCAATATCCGCATGGGCCAAAATGACCATTTTAGATTTCCCTAAAAATTAAATTTGAACATGGAAATTGAAAAAAATTGCATGAAGTAGAAATAGGAGGACATGAGGAGTTACCTGGAAGAAACGGTGTCGAATTTCGTCGGACGAAGCTCCCAGAATTCGCATTGAATGTTTTGAGCTCGAATGGGTAAAAATTTCAAATGATATGGAATTTTTGAATTTTTTACTATTTAAAAAACAAATTTGAAAATTTTGAAATTTTTTACCCACTTTCTATAGTTTTGGACCGTTTCTGACCATTTTGGACCGTTTTGGATTAATTTGATGATGTAGGAGTCCATTTTGAGCGCCATTTTGACCGTGGTTTTGACCCATTCGTGTCGATGTTAGGTATTATGTCTAAACTAGCATATAGGTTAGGTTTCAAATCCGTTTGCACTTTGCATGACCTTATGACTTGTTCATTATAACCTTAGGTACGAACCCATTCTATCTTGTCACGGAACCTCCTTGTTTATTTTAGAAGTGACATGATGTGAATGGTAGAGCTTGACCATACATGGGTGCCTTAGTTAGCTCCTATTTTCCTTTGGTTCCCATGCCGACATTTTTCCCTTAAGGTGTGAGAGTCCTTTGTATAGTATCGCCATGACTTTGTGTAAGAGCCTCATACTCCTCTTGATTTTTTTGCTAGCCCTTTTTCCCCAGGACTCCCTTATGTCAAGTTGTAATTTCATTATCATAAATTTTTATTGCCTTATTGAGCATTATGTTGGCTTCCCTGACTTTGATTATCAGCTATATAGGCTGATCTTATCTCATGTCTAGCCATGCAAAGCCATTTTACATATCCTTTGCAGCTTGATTCCCCATTTTTTACCAGGAGGGGACTTTCCCCCGAGTGTTGTTATCCTACACATGTGTCCTTGCATTGAACATAGGTATGTTTCACTACTTGGAACTAGTTTGTTTGCCCCTTGACACTCATCTCCTCCCCATTTGTAACTATAAAGCACTTTTATTCTTTTTCAAGCTTTTCAAAATATTTGAAAAAGTCAAAAAAAATAAAAAAACCAAAAAGCCAGATAGGAAAAGATGTTATCTTTGGCAGCAGTCGAGTCGTGTTGCCTTCAAACAGAGTACTGTATATCACATCCATTGGTTTGGTTAATAGTTTTACTTAGGAGTTGTACTCGTTTCTCTGAGTTTATCTCCACCGACTAGTTAAGCTTCCAGTCCATATGGAGCTTCTGTCGATGCCTCTTGTGTCGCAAAGATGTCTCATTTTTGTATATTTATTCTATGCTTCCTAGATTCAGTCACCTTTTGCCTTTATTCTCTTGTTTGAAGGAAGTTGAAACCTGAGTCAGCCATTCCTCAGTTCTCTTGACTTTGCATGTCGGCCATTCCCGGTACTGATACTGGTTCATGCACATTATGATCGAGTCCTTCCACATTATACAACTTTTCTAAGTACCTCATGTTGGATGATGAGAGATGCATTAATGCCCTCCTTTCAGCGGATTTCATCCTATCGACTTCAGATCATTTATTTTGGGATAGGAATCTAGAGTCATTTTTTAGTGCCTTGAGACTTACAGTAATCAGTGGCAGGTTCTCTCGCCATCGACAGTTTTGGGAATACATAAATGTCCCCTGATCGATGGATCCTTTCAAGTGTTCAACCTCAACACATTTATTCACACTTATTAGTTTGCACTCTAGTACCTTGATTCCCATTTTCATTATCAGTGGGTGATCTTGGGTCTGTTAACGGTATACATCAATGATCGGTAATCAGACGATGGACTACTATGTTTGACCTCGACACCTCTATTCACATAGTAGGACATGTACTTATAGTGGATTGTGTAGAAGACCTTCCAAGTTGGTGGCATGCCATATATGATACCTCCTTGATCGTGCCAGTGTTCATGAGATGTCATCTCTCGTGACTTGATTCCAGTGTATGTCAGATATCTTCAGCCATTATGGATATCTTAATCCATTAGATATATTCATCTTTCATGGAGATCATGATCCTTTATATATCTTCATCATGGAGATTATTATCTATCTATATTGTATGTGGTGATGACCACACATGTCATATTTTATATCATTCCTATTCATGGCCATTGTACTCTTATGTATCTGGGACTGCTATATCTACTTGCAGTTATGTGCAGAGTTTGATCATTGTATTACACTGTTGGATGGCTGGTTCTTCAACCTGGTTCTTCATCACTCCACTTCTGGGATGGACTTATAATGTATTTTGGCCATCATATCACCCCTTTGACCTCACACATTAGGGGGCATCTATTACAGTTGATTTTACCACACATGGTGGATCACACCTTTATGGCCTTCCCTGTCCCTTTGTAGACTCTTTGGACCCCATGGACCATTTTTGTACCTTTGATGTTTCCAAGATCATCCCTAAAAACATGCATTATTTGCTATATGCAACTTTTAAACCTATTCTCACGTATATACGCAGATATGACCCTCAAACCCACGTACATCAGGATGTGTGCAAAAGGCCAAATAGTTTTGGAGTTTTCCTTGATGTGGATCTAAGTCACTTGTCTCTTGGCCTTCCATTATCCTGGAGATCTCTCAGATTTGACCTTCCAGTACCCCATTGAATCACTATATAAGGAACCCTTTGGATACATTGAAAGGGGAGGAATTGAATAGCAAGAAAACTATAGTCCATTGTTGCTGAAGCTTATACTTGAGTCTGCATCCCTTTGTCCCTCAGAGCACTTTGTGTTCTTCCCAAGCTTTCCTTTTCTTGTGAGCTTGCTATAGAGAGATGGAGGATTGAAGTGGTGGAGGCCTAGGTGGAGGACTCAGTTTCTCTGGTTCGGAGACGTGCCAACAGAGGTTGTCACTATTGTAACCTCTGATTTATATTAATAGAAATATATTTTCCTATCCAATAATGTGTATTTAAATGAGTATTGAATCTATGAATACTTTTAAATGCTTATATGTTTATTGATTATATATTCTAGAGTAGGTCTAACACAATTATATATCATTCTTGTCTTGTTTTCTAAATGTTGAGAGAGCAAATTGTTAATACAAGCGAGAGTGGAAAAGCTCAACAGGGATCTACATCAGCCATCCAGAATAAGGTATGTTTTGAGATCCTTTAGTGTTAGATGTTTGGTTTCTCTTGCATATGGGAAATGATTGATTTCTGCGGTTACTCTGTCTGTTGTGGTACCCCAAGCCATAGGAAGTTTTCTCCGTAACACTAGGTAAAGTACTACTTGAGAATATAACTAAGCTTCCTCAGCTCCTTTTGGTTCAAAGGCTCTAGTTTAGGGTGTGTTGCTCTGAATTGTTGCTGAAAAGGATTTTGTCCAGAATTACCAAAAACATTCATAGCCCTTTTTAGACCTAGGGCTTCATACTTAGCAGTGTCATTAGTGCATTCCACATCAAAATATAGAATCCACCACATATCTTCTAAATATACTATACTACAATCAATATCACCATCCCGTGAGAATTGAAGGAGATCGGATGGTGTGTCTGATACACAAATGGTTTGTTTAGCTTGATGGTTTTATAATTCAAGCTCCAAAAAGTGATTTCCAAAAACTAAATACAAGAATTCCACAGGTTCATTCTTCACTTCTAACTAAGTTACATTATATGTTATTTATGGTTCCCTCAGTACTTTAATTTGGTTTTGAGTATTATTGTATGGCAGCCATAGGTGAGACCAATCAATTGCAAAATATCCATTACGTTTCATTTACTAGTCCCTACTTAAAATTAATCCATATGCTTCCGGTATATCCACTACCATAACATCTATAAACTGACAAACTCTGGGATCTATAGATAATCGAATCAAAACATCTTTCATTTCCCCTACGAATTTAACAACATATATGTCTAGTTGAACTAAACATCTTTCATTTCCCCTATGACTTTAACAACAGATCTGTCTAGTTGAACTATCTTAGATGGGGATGGTGCAGGTTGGCTATTAATCTTTTTACATATTGAAAGTGGTATGACATTTGATGAATACCCAGAATCTACCAAACAATTATGAACATTATGATTAAAAATTTCAAATGACAGTAGAAAAGGTAAAGTTTGATATCTAGATTTTCCTCCAATGCTTGTTTCATTTACTTCATTATCAGATTTAATATCTTCTGGGACACTACTAAGTTGTGGATTAAAATCTTCTAGAAGTTTCTTCCTTTGCTAAGGAAAATCACATCATTCAAATAAAGAGATGTTTTCCTTTGTTTTCTTAATGTCTTCTACAATATCATGCCCCATTCCCTATTCTTTAGTAGTCTCTATTCTATTTTCCAAAGTTTCCATAGGTTTACTAATTGTTGTCTTTATTGACTTGTCAACTACTGGGATTGTCTCTTTCATATTTATTGGATGAGGATTAGGTGTTGTTTGAGTATTACTGAGAACTTTCTTCATGTTTTCTTTAAACTTCTTTATTTTAGGCAGTATCAAACTACTTTCATCCACTACTGGGCCTTTACATCTAGTCATGACATTAACTGATGACACTTGAATTTCCTTAGTAGATTCATCGTCACTAAGCCCCAAAGTAGTTTCCCAATCCCATGATACCATAGTAGTTTCTTCATTTGTTTTCTCTGGATTATTAGTTTGGGTTCACTCTTCTTCAATATATTCTAGCTGGGTATCTAATAAATGATTCATAGCCTGAGTCATTGAATTAATCCACTGTGGACAACTTTTTTCATAATGATGTTCTTGGTGAAAAGTAAAGAAGTGATCCGTGCCTACTTCACTAAAACTCAACACAACAGAATTATGCATAGGTGGTTCATGTTGATCACTCTCTTCCCTTTTCTTGTAATAAGGTTTAAATGGCTTTCTATATGGACTAACTCCTTTATAATTTTCCAAGTCCACTACCTTGTTTGACAATTTTCGCACTGTTAGGATATTTAGACACTTAGGAGTTAGTTAAGATCAACTTGTGTAATATATCCATTAGGTAAAAGTGTGTTTCTTTAGTATGCATTAGTATGCA
>LPNX010480510.1:976702-1012111 GCA_001517045.1 Pseudotsuga menziesii
AATCACGATATGTTCTAGACATAGAGTGATCTGACGGTTCAACTTCTCTTATATCATACCTACCATTGATCTGTGGCTTAACACCCGATTGGTCTATGATCTCTATTTAAAGAGCATAGAGGGTCCTTGGCTAGTTGATCGATTATGAGAAGCTCATATGTAACTTTCTTTCTTTTGCATAATAAATTTCTCCAAGTAGCTATTTGGCTAGGGTCGTGGACTGTTTCCCTCTCGAGGGTTTTAACCACATGACAAACATTAGTGTGTTGACTGTGATCTATTTGTGTGAAGTGGTTGCTGAAGGTGTTTAGTCTTTTGGGAGTACCCTATGTACCCGAACATGGTATTAGATCTTTTATGAAGAGTTGCTTTCGGTTTTGATCAAGATTTGGAACCGGTGTTTCCGAAACTTTGAAGGTGTTTTTGGTTCTGGATTTTCTATGCACTTGTGGCCTATGGGAGCTGTTCCATTGTGTCCAAAGTGTTGTTTTCATTTGGAAATAGTCTTTGTTTCACCAAAAACCATTTTCATTTTCTCCAGAAACACCCATTTCGGCAAATCTGAAGGTATGATGTTACAATGACGGATTTGTTTTTTTAAATCTCTCATATTTTATCAATTTGTTATTAGATCTTTTCTATTTTAGTCTCGGATTGTTGCCTTCCCTGATTGCGTATGCTCTTTGCCGTGCACCTTGCGCGATCGCGGCGAATCAGAAACAGTAAGGGAAAGTTTTTTTTTCTTGTCTTCTCGGCTACATATGATCTTTGTCGTGCACCTTGTGCGATCATGGCAAATCAGAAACAACAAGAAACTTGAAAACATAGAATTTTTGAGTAAGCTAACCAAGATCTAACCCCATTTTGTGGAAAGAGTTTTTTTTGTTTTTTTTTTTCATTTTTTTTGTGATTTGCAGAAAAACAAAGAAAGCACGGAGAACGAGAGAGACGAGTCCAAAGTTTTCCATTATTTTACATACCTTTTAAACTTAGCTCACTTGGTCCAAAGTTGCTTTATTACTTAATAGGTATTGAGTTCAAGTCTTATTAAGCTACTTTTTAGTGCATGCAATTTCTATTTTCAAGTTATTTTATTTTAAAAGTACATCTCACATAAATAAAATAAAATAAAAGTGAGTCACTTAAGTCTTTTAATTTATTGCTGCACTATTTAAAAGTCACATTATTATAAAAGTGAACATCACTTATTCTACAAAAGTGATTCACTTCAAAGCAACTTTATTGTAAAAGTGATTGTCAAAGGTTGATCTTGGGAAGAGGGGGATTTTTTTTTAGTTGGTCAAGTTAATATTTGCCATGTCACTATTGGGGACATCTTCAACATTTTCTTTGATCAAGCATAACTTCATTATCCAGAATCAATTTTAAGTGTCATTTTTTTTAAAACCGCATATTTTTTCGAGCTCTTTGCATCCAGATAGTTTGTTTCTGTTCTTTCATCCATTATTTTATATTATGGTTTCCCCTTGTGATATTATACTTAGAAGTTCTAACTATTTCTCATGAAAATCTCGTATGGAGGATGTTCTGCGAAGTAGGGAACTTTTCAGGATAACCTCAGGGAAAGAAACAGAACCCACTGATGATGATAATAAAATTAAATGGGCAAATAGATGTGATAAATTTTGTAGATTTATTGGGATGTCAATCTCTACAGGTTTGCGATTCCACATATTTGGAATTGATGAACCTAATCTCGCTTGGGAAAAGTTGGAATCTGTGTTTGGTAAACACAATGAAATTCGGGGTCATCAGCTTGAGAATGAGTTTCTTTCCTTGAATCCAAATGATTTTTCATGCATTCAAGACTATTTATCTAAGTATAAAACTCTTAGACTATTATGTGCACAATGCAAGATTAAGAAAGAAGACAAACAATGTATTTATCATATTCTTTCAAAACTTGGACTTGCATATTCTATTTTTGTATCTACATTCTACTCCATGAAATAATCCTTGACTGCAACTAGCTATCAAGAGCCTCGCCTTGAATTATTTTGTGATTCCTTAATTAGAGAGCAAGATAAGCTCATTCATCTTGGAATAATTATCAATGCAGATACATTTGGGAAATCCTTATTGTCCCAACAGAAAGAAAATTCCAAGCCTCCCAAAAAACATAATTTTTTCAATAATAAGCCAAACAACAAGGGTCCCAAGCCCTCTTAGTCAGCTCCTTGTTTAAAAAATGACAAAGGATCCAAGCAAAAAGGAAAGAAGGCTGAGCGTCATTGCAATTTTTGTGGGAAATATAATCATGATGAATCTAAGTGTTTTAAGAAGATGGCAGCCTTGGAAGCAACAATGAAGAAGCACCACATCAGCCTAGATTCATCTTCAGAATCTGCCTCTCATGGAAATGCACTTTGTGCTTCTGGTTACTCTTATACTGCATCTTCTTCTTCTACTTCAATTAAATGGCTCATTGATTTTGGAGCATCTTATCATATGGATAAGGATAACGCCATCTTTTCTACTATGCATGAATGTAACACCAAACAAATATTTGTTGGTGATGATAGATATCTAAGTGTTGTAGGATCTGGAACAGTTCCAGTAGAAAATGGTCATTTCAGTGATGTACTATGTGTTCCAAAAATTTACTGGAATTTGTTATCAGTCTATCAAATTACTCATTCAGGTGAAGGTAAAACTGTGACGTTTACACCTCACCAAGTTGTAATCAAGGATTTTAAAAATCCTCAAAATATCCTTGCTACTAGAACTGTTGATGATATTACCAGGTTGTACAAATTTAACAACTTTGGGTCATCACCTTTTCCTTCAGTTTTTGTTGCTCATAGTGATAAATTGAGCAAACTTTGGCATGAGTGATTTGGTCACTTAAATTATCGCTCATTGCAACAACTATGTAAAGAAAATATGGTGGCTGGGCTTCCACTAGTATCTTGCAAGGATGGTGTTTTTTCTAGTTGTGTACTCGGAAAATATCACCGGGACAGTTTTGACATACATTCTTCTTGGCATGCTTCGGTTCCCTTGGAGCTTGTGCATAGTGACTTGTGTGGCCCTCTTCCATCTGCTTCCTTTTATGGTTTCAAATATTTCTTAACCTTCATTGATGACTGTTCCAGACGCACTTGGGTTTAATTCCTAAAACTTAAGAGCGAAGTATTTAACATGTTCTTGGCCTACAAGGCCCTTGTTGAAAAACAATCTGGTCATCAAATTATTAAGTTAATATCTAACAATGGAGGAGAATATGTTAACAACAAGTTCACTACTTTTTGCACTGAACAAGGAATCCAACAACAACAAACTATTCCATATACACCACAACAAAATGGTGTAGCTAAATGGAAGAACCGCACTTTAAAAGAAATGGCTAATTGTATGATCCAATCTAAAGGAATAAGTCTTCAATATTGGGCTGAGGCCATAAATTGTGCAAATTACATAGTTAATCACACACCCACTAAATTTTTACAGGGTATAACATCAGAAGAAGCATGGAGTAAAATTAAACTAGCTGTAAGTCACTTTCATGTGTTTGGTTGTGAAGCATGGGCTCACATTCCGGATGAAAAACAAAAAGGATTGTAGCCTAAAAGTGAAAAGTGCATATTTGTTGGATATTCTGAAGATGTAAAAGGTTATATACTTCTGCAGCCACATTCTCATGATATAATCATTAGAAGAGATGTTAAATTTGATGAAAATATCTTCGCCTACGAGCCTAACTTGGAGGGTGTGCCATCTTTGGCCCGCGACACTGATTCGACGATTGTGCCTTCTTATTCTTCTTCTTCCAGCTTCCTTGATAGGTTTTCAAGTCCAGTTTCTGATGATGACAGTGAGGATGAAAGTCCACCTCCACCTGCTCATGTTCCTCCAATTGCACCAGCACCAATACTTCCTCGATGGGTCCATTCAACATGTGAAGCAGCTGGTGATCTTGCCGGTGATCCTAGAGATCAATGTCGAACACATTATCAGTTTTAGTGAGCCTTTTCTCTTTTGGCTCAAGTTTTCGAGAATCATGATCCATAAACTTTTGTAGAAGCTTCAGGAAATCCATATTGGGATACAGCTATGGATGAAGAATATCATTCCTAAATGGTGAACGATACTTGGGATTTTTTTCCTCTTCCAAAAGGAAGAAAACTTGTCAGATGTAAATGGCTCTACAAAACTAAGTATGCATCAGATGGAAGTGTTAAAATAATTAAGGCAAGGTTAGTTGCCAAATGTTTTTCCCAAGTTGAATGGATTGAATACAATGAAACCTTTGCCCCTGTAGCAAAAATGAACTCCATCCACCTTGTTCTTTCCCTTACAGCCTTACATAACTGGAAAGTCCATCAAATGGATGTCAAGTCTGCCTTCTTACATGGTGATTTACATGAGGAAATTTAAATGGAAAAACCTCCTGGATATGTTCAGAATAACTCTAGCCTTGTTTGTCTCCTTAAGAAGTCCTTATATGGCCTTAAGAAAGCTCCTAGAGCTTGGTATGCCAAAATGGATAGATTTGTCCTTGACACTGGTTTTTCTAGATGCCATTCTGACCCAATGTCTATACCAAGAAAGTAGGAAACCATCTCATCATACTTGTTCTTTATGTTGATGATCTTATCCTTACTGGTAGTGACCCTAAACTTATAACCCATGTGAAATCCAGTCTTAAGCAAAATTTTGAAATGTCAGACTTAGGACATTTGCATTATTTTCTTGGTCTCCAAGTCTTGCAAACCAAAGAAGGAATATTTCTTTCCCAGTCTAAGTATGCTTGTGACCTTCTTCGTCACTTCCACATGGAAGATTGTAAACCAACCCCTTCTCCCTTCCAGTCTGGAGTCAAACTTTCTGCCACTTGTACTTCCACTGAAGTAGATGCCACCTTGTATCATCAACTTGTTGGTAGTCTTTTATACTTGACTCATTCCTATCCTGACCTTTCCTTTGCCTTTGGTCATGTTTCCCATTATATGAAAACTCCTCATGAAAGTCACTGGAAAGTAGAAAAAAGAATACTTCGATATATTCGAGGTACAATTCAGTTTGGGATTCATTATACTACAGGGGGGAAACCTTTGTTGGTTGGTTTCACTGATTCAAATTGGGCCGTTGATCCTGATGATCTAAAGTCTACTGCAGGTTATGTTTTCAGTCTTGGATCTGGACCTGTCACTTGGGCTTGTAAGAAACAACAAGCTCTTGCTCTTTCTACAGCATAAGCAAAGTATCGAGCCGCAGTTAATTCCAGTCAAGAATATTTATGGCTTCGACATATCCTTTCAGAGTTTGGATTCGAGCAGCAGTAGCCTACTCCACTTTGGTGTGACAATCAAAGTGCCATCAAGCCTGCCAAAGATCCAGTTCTACATCAGTGCAGTAAACACATTGAGCTACACATGCACTTCATCCGAAATCTTGTTCATGATTGTGTTATTGAAGTGCTCTATTGCCCTACAGATGATTAAGTTGCAGACATCTTCACCAAGTCTCTTACAGAAGCGAAGTTTTCTAAACTTTGGTCTATGTCAGGAGTTCAGGAATGTGTCCTTAAGGGGGGATAGGCTCTAATGCCTCCTTCCTTCTCCTAATAGTGTCACTTTTGTAAATCCTTCGATCCTATCCCAAGTTGTTCTTAAGGGGGTATGTTAGGATATTTAGACACTTAGGAGTTAGTTAAGATCAAGTTGTGTAATATATCCGTTAGGTAAAAGTGTGTTTCTTTAGTATGCATTAGTATGCATTTGTAAATATTCTAATCTGATGGTCACAATATGTTCTAGACATAGAGTCATCTGATGGTTCAACTTCTCTTATATCATACCTACCATTGATCCATGGATTAACACCCGATTGGTCTATGATATCTATTTAAAGAGCATAGAGGGTCCTTGGCTAGTTGATTGATTATGAGAAGCTCATATGTAACTTTCTTTCTTTTGCATAATAAATTGCTCCAATTAGCTTTTTGGCTGGGGCCATGGAATGTTTCCCTCTCGAGGGTTTTAACCACGTGACAAACATCGGTGTGTTGATATATGATCTATTTTTGTGAAGCAGTTGCTGAACGTGCTCGGTCTTTTGGGAGTACCCTGTGGACCCAAACATGCACCATCTTCACTACATTATCTGGCTCATTAGAGTGTTCTTGTTTGAGCTTAGTTAACAACAAAGGTATTCTCTTGTCATATGTTTCAACTCAATTTATAGAGTATGGATTGCTAAAATATCAAGATCTACCTCTACTTTCTTGGATTCCTCATAGTTTTCTACCAATGTGACTTTACTAGACCTTTTTACAAACATTGTTATTGGTCGATAAACTGTTGTAGTATAATATTATACTAGAGACTCTTCAGTTGATCTTGTTGTAGTAATAAAGCTATTGAATAAAGTGGTTAATCTTTGATTAAATTCTTGGACCTTTTCTCTATCTCGCATCCTCATAGACAATAATTCTTTCATGAGAGTGGCTACAGTTTTTTGGTTTCCAAATTTACCTAAGAATTCCTTTGCAAAACCACCCAAATTTAATATTGAATCAACTTGCAAACTAAAATGACATGATAATTCTTTAGGTTCAAAGGTATACTGAAAAATTATGCAAACAACATCTTCATGTTCAACATTTAAAAGATTCAAAGGCAGATAAAAACCTTGTAGGTGATCTTCAGCAGAAACACCCTTTCCAGGATCAAATCTTGGTAAAACCTTTTCTGGATGTTTGGGTAAGTCATGCATTGGAGCAGCTAGGTTGAGTGGAATTTTTTCTCTCCATGGGGGCCAATTTCCAATAGCCATGATTTGAGGTGAAAACTGTGGAATACTGAAACTACAGGGTATTCTGGATCAAATTGATCCAGAGGATGAACAATTTCTTGGATGGATAGGTTTACCAGTTCTTCCAAATTTTCCATAAGAATTGAACCCTTCGTGTATGAGGGTACTTTATTGGAATCTCACCTTCTAGGTAAATCAAGAATAAATTTTAACCCCCCAATTTTCTTTATATAGGATCTTGTATGTCTCCTAAACATATCTACTTCTTCAAATGGGACAACATACAAACGTTCTAATTCTTCTTCCCCAGAACCTGCCTATTCTTGTTCTTTAAATTCAGGAATAAAATATTCAGGGGAAATATTTTCAGATGATCTCCCAGTGTAATCTTCTCTAAAAATATGATTTCTTCTATCAGCCATGCACGGTTTGGTTACATCCTTCTAGCACCAATTTTGTTGATTCCTAGAAAAATCCCAGGTACCAAGCAGTAGGGATTCTCCTCGGTGAACGATCTCAATTAGATTAGACATCGTTTGGTCTGGGGAATTTGTCTGGTTCATGGTTTCAACAACCATAGATTAATTTATTTAATATTTTACTTGTTACTTCCTAGTCCACTATTTATAATATTTTTGTTTAAATAATGATATGCAGGTGCCTAAGCTAAATGCAGGTCTAATCTAGATCTAAAACTAAACTATTCTATCCTCGAATAGGGAGAAAATTTAGATTTCAGAGTAATATACTGTAAATTCCCATAAAGGTCTAACAGATAGTCGTACCAACACAATAATCGCATTCACAGTGGAAAGAATCGCAGAGGTATCTCTAATATAATTAAACCATCTATTACCTTGTGAACACATAAATTTATACAGACAGCATGCATTCATGACCAAGTAAATAGTTCTACAATCTCATTGTATGATGTACAAAAGAAAAAATAAATAGTTCTACAGTATTCATTCCACACATTCCGATTAAATATCTGCATAGGCCCTTTGTTCCAGCAAAATGATCCTTCTTATTATCGAAGAGGTATCTCTTTTACAACAATAGTACATAATTATTTCACTAGGAAAAAGTCCCTACTACAGTGCTCTGCACCCCTATTTATACTAACTCTATCCATCACCCAATAGATTCCTAGGCTTCTTATTCACCCACCTGGCTGAATCTAACGGTTTCATAAACAAACAAATAAAAACAAATTGCACGGGTCTTGCCCTGGTGGAAATACACGCTCCTTTAATTTTCCTGCATCTTTAAACCAATTTCGCTGTCCTTCATATTACTAATCTTTGTTCATGCTCTCATTGCGAAATCAACCTGGGCCATTGAAAAAGTTTCTGCCAAGATCTTCTTCATTCAAACTTTAAGCGTTTATCATATTCCGTAGATCTCCAAATTTCATTAATCCATGCATGTTGAATCAATGGAATTTTTCTCCGTCGCATATCTAATTTTGAGCAGATCTCAGCCATTTATTTATGTAGCCCTTTAACCATTTCCACATATTTCAAATGTTTTTTTCCACGAGCATGTTGAATCAGAGAAATGCATGTCCATCATCGATATGACTCCACCTTTGATCTTGGCCATTGAAAGATGTATCCCTTTAACCAATTCTACGGATCTGAGAGATTTATTTTGTTCACACAAATTAAAACAACAATTTTTTTTAGGACCATAGATTTGTATCTGCCATGAATCTCAGCTGTTGAAAACTGCAACCCAATGTCGCAATCGCCCATCCTAATTTGGTGAACCATAGTACCTATAATACATAAAGATAACATCATGATAGATATATATGATCTAGAAACAACAATAATTTGTCAATGGCGACTGTAAATAATCACCATAATTTTTATTGTAAGTTTAATGATATGTGTCATTTATTTAAACAGAAAGAAAAAAATGATGATTAGAGCCTTGCTAAGAAAGCAAAATATTTACTTTAAGTTTCGTTAGAAATATTTCTCAATTTCACCACTCATTCACAGTAAAAAAAAAAAACAAAGGTTGGATGGCTCAAATCATCTCAATGATGGATCGGGTTTGATTTGAACCGTTAGATCATGTAGCCTTGATAGCTCCTCTCTGCCTTCACCCATATGGAAAGCGAAAATCGGGCTCATCAGTTTTATCAAGTTAAAATTCTACTTTTTTTCCTCTGCACTCCAAGAAAGTGGAAAGCAAAAATTGGGCTTGCCAATATGTTCGAAATTTAAACTGAATCCTTCCACTTCCGTACTTCCGGAAAGAAAAAATTGAAAAGTGGATCTCCAACCTTTTCAACGTTAAAATTCTACCTTTCCACCTCTGCCTTTCTGAAGGCGGAA
Source organism: Pseudotsuga menziesii (assembly GCA_001517045.1). Classification (NCBI taxonomy): domain Eukaryota; kingdom Viridiplantae; phylum Streptophyta; class Pinopsida; order Pinales; family Pinaceae; genus Pseudotsuga; species Pseudotsuga menziesii. The sequence continues at coordinate 985,828 of LPNX010480510.1, forward strand.
ATCGGGAAGTGGAAAGTCAATCTTTTCTAAAATTAAACTTTGGCTTTTCCGTTTCTGCTTTTCCTTGGCCATTGATTTTAGTCCATAGTCATCCTTAGTCATTGATTTGAGACTAAAGTTGTGGGTTGTAGATTTTCTAAATTACATTCTAACTTCCATGACTTGGATTTTCATGACAACCTTTCTGCACCATCGATCTATATGGGATATTCTAGACCATTGATTTGAGACTGCGGAAAGCAGGAGGTGGGACTCTAACTTTTCCACGACCAAAATTCTAACTTTCCTCCTCCTCTTTTCCTCTTCCACCCTTTCGATTCTTTCTGATTCATTGATTTGTGTCGAAGCTTTCTAAACCGTTGATCTATGCGGAAGTCAAAAATTGGGATTCCAACCTTTTCTTGACCAAAACATCCATCTTCTACTTCCACTTTTCCACTTTCGCCCTTCCGCTTCTTCCTTTCAGAAAGAGGAAAATCAATCTTTCATGAGGTTCAAACTTTAACTTTTCGCTTCTGCCTTTTGTGGAAAGAAGAAATTGGAAGTCGGATTGTCCAATTTTCATGATGTTCAAACTTTAACTTTCCACCTCTGCCTTTTATTTTCCACCTTTTCGAGGCATTGATTTGCGTGTAAAACTTCTAGACCATTGGATATTTATGGAAGGAGGAAGGCGGATTTGCAAATTTTTCATAAGTGAAACTTGGATTTTATGACTCCACCTTTCAACTCCCACCATATCTTGGCCATTGGTTATAGATTAGAGTGATTCTCAGCCATTGATATTAAATCAAAAGCGGATTTTCTTGTAATGCTAGTTTCCAAGATTGCGCCTAAGGCTCCTTTTAATATAAATGACACTTCGGGATTAGGAAAATCCTTTTGCTCGAGCTTCTAGGAAAGAATTGGTATGTAGGGAGGGTTTATCTGAGTTGGGTAACAAGTGTAAAAATAAAAAATGAAAAGAGGGGACCTAAAATGTAAAGTTTTTGGGAAGCAGTTGTAGCAGAAACACCATGGTATGGATATTTGATATTATATATCCAGACTCAATGTTTTCTGCTTAATGCAACCTACGACAAACGTCATCGTCTTTGTCATCATGTCGAGTACTAACTTATCATCAATGATACCTTGTACCATCGTGGCATTGATGCAATCTTGCGATGTTGCTTAACTCATGAAGAGGCTGAAATAGTCTTGAATAACTATCACTCTAGATCATGTGGTGTTCATCTTTCTAGAAAGGCTACTGCTCAAAAAAATTTATGCGTTGGGTACTTTTGGCCCTCAATATTCAAAGATTGCATGGAGGCCGTGAAAAATTTCATACCCTACCAACTTTTCCAATCCATAAATTGCATCCACTGTACTCCTTTAAATCCTATCATCATCGTTATCCCTTTTACGAAATGGGGCTTCGATTTTATGCAATGTAATCCTACCTTAGCCTTGGGGCATGGTTAGATCGTCGTAGCTATGGACTACTTTACAAAGTGGGCCGAGGAAATGCCTACATATGCTGAAGATGGAAAAACCACTTCCATATTTATTTTTAATCACATAATCTCCAGGTTTGGAGTCCCTCAAGATATTGTGACCGACCATTGTTCACATTTTAAAGAAAATGATGTCGGAACTAAGTGCCAAACTAGGTTTTTGTCATGATAATTATACACCCTACTATCCACGGGCCAATTGTCAAGTTGAAGCCATGAACAAGGTCTTGAAAACCATGCTTCAACCGATTGTAGGGTAGGCCAAATCAAGTTGGCATTTACAATTTTTTTCTACATTGTTGTATTATAGGACTACCATTAAAACATCTACTAGATTCACCCCATTCAGTTCCAATTGGTATATGGTATAGAAGCTACTCTCTCGATCAAATGTGAAATTCCTTCTCTAAAACGTGTTGTAGAACTGCTACCCAATACCACTTTAGAGGAAAAATGGTTCTTGTATTTTGAAAAGATGGACAAAACCTGTCGAGATTGCACCTTAGCTAATGTGGCACACAAATGATCAATTAAATCTCAGTATGATTGATCCATTGAAACTCACATATTCAACAAAGGTGACCTGGTCCTAACATATGGCCAGAAGAATGATAAGTTGGGAGGTGGAAAACAAGAATCCATGTGGCATGGACCCTATATTGTTAGTCATGTCTTAGAGAAAGGGGCATACAAGCTGATAGACTATAATGGAATATCACTGGGTGAGCCCTGAAATGGGATTTACCTCAAGAAATACTATTCCTAGGTCATCTAGCATAGGTATTTTGAGTTTATTATTTATAGAGTGTTGTGTGCAGTTTAGAGTATGAATTTGTTGTGAATGTAAGGTGTGTCTTAGGAAATCCTGCTTATATAGTGTTATGTTAAAATGGATAGATGGCTGCTTATTTTGGCTTTGATGGTGGTTCTATCCATTATACTATCAATCTTGCATCAACGACATGGGTATTATATTCCCCTACCAGTGATTTGGTGAGCTCAGGAGGATATTTCTTGGGTCCCTCTATGAAAAATATTGCAAATTACCATGCAATGATTGGTTTTCTAACTAAATATTTAGCTAGTGATGTGAGTCAAATTAGGGTTTATTTAGATTCAAAGTTAGTTTTCCATCAGTTAAACCGGGTCTACACCATTTCTAACCCCTTACTTCTTAGTGCATTCCAAAGAGTTCATATTTTAGAGAGGTATTTTGGGCATGTTTCCTACCATCACATCCGAAGACATTTAAACACAGTGGATGATTCAATGGAAAATTATGTTTTGGATTTGTATTTGGCTCACGTTTGAAATTAATTTTAAATTCTGATTACATGTAAAAAAAACACATAAACACATATAGGTAGACATTCATGAACATAACACATCACATACACACACATTTGTAAAAAGAATGTTTTATATATAACTAATACTGAGAAACAATGGAGCCATAATATTTTGGTGTACCCAAAATATGGAACCATCAAGTTTCTAGTACATCAACAGGTCAAAATATGAAGCTTCGAAGATTTCAGTATCTATACAATACAAAAATAGGAAGTCCCTCCGTACTAATCCTCATGCTCATGATAACACATAATGAAACGAGCAACTCGACGGAGTAACCTACCGAAATGTACCAACACCCTTACAATATGGCGCTGATAACACCTAGGAAGGTCTTCAATGGAAATGTTAGGAACCCCTACAAACAATATCTATAGGTTATCTTCAATCTCCAGAATCTCCCCCTTTGCCTATGCATTCATGACAACTATGTCTCTGACCACACTTATCCTATCAATTGGTGAGACCCTTGTAGGTATCGAAAGACCTATGTTTACAAAATTATAAGATATGTCTTAGTATCAACAAAAATACCAAAAAATTGAACATGACATAAAAAAAAACACAACATGGTAGCATCTTTCTTACCTCGTTCATCCCACTCCTCGCTCTCAGGCAAGGGAATATCAGGAATACCCCTGAATTCAGTCGCTGCATATGCATGGTCCTTCATCAACATTAGATGGCCTCATAGTGAATGGAAAAATATGACACCATAGGTCACGGTAGGCCCTTCCCCCACCTATGTGGATGGCCATAACCTCGACCCACTGCAACATCTATGTATCCTTGTGGTCCAACCTGTTGAGAGGCACCTACAGACATAGAAAAGGTATGCTCCCCAAGAAAACATATACCACCACCACCTCGTAACCAAATTTATTGAGCTCACCTAATCTACATTTTGTGAGAATATCCTTGAGGCTTACCAACAACTTCTCACTCCAGTTGAAGAAGGTTAGAGCCATGCACTCCAATGCATACAACATATGTTCTCAGGTAGTCTAATGATCAACTCAGCTACCCACTACCTTCTCTATGGTAAATTTCATGATCCTCAATGGTAGGTCTACAATATGTGTTATTAGGATCATTCCCCCTTGGGACCTTGTACCGATGACATGAAACTCATTTATAAGGTCGTCAATGGACATGTCCCCTCCTCTAAGACCTGTGAGAGACACTGGACTCCCTCTCTTGGATAATCCAGTCAGAAAGCATGTTTCTTCTAAATCTATTATTAGATTGTGGGTCCCATCCTAAAAATGCATCTGGTATGAATCCCACATCCATATTAGAAGATCCAGTAAATGTACATGGGCTCTCATGCTCAGAACCTTGAAATATTTTAGGATCCCACACTCCCTTAGGTCCCTTATAGTCATAGTATCATTGGTCGACTAGGAATCATCAATATTGTGTTCACATTCCTTCCAAAACACCATTTTTTTGTTCTAATACGTATGGGACATGCATAAGTTAATCATTAGAACCTTCATATTGAAAACATTCTTGATATTTTGTGCTTAAAATTGATTTTTTGGAATCACATGTCCACTGACACTCTTTCCCTTAGGGAATAGAGCGACGGTGTCATCTCTCCCAAGAGACAGAGTGTCCTTGGTGTGCTTCCCCCTTTTGGGGAGTGCGTCGGTGCACCTCGTGAAAGGGAGAAGTGTTGCGCCTTGACAACTCTCCTCGCTTTGAAAAATCCTCCCAAAATACATAAAAAGCATAATGAAAATGAAATTTTCAACCATGAAAAGGAAGGGAAAGGTGTTGGCTCTTACCTACTTCTGATGATTCGACGAACAAACACTTGGAACTGTCAGAATATCATTTTCAAATTCCTCTCCTAAACACAAATTTCACCCTATTTGATATGGTTAAGAACAGTATGGTTAAACATTTTCACCATTTCACTATTTGCATGTTAATTTCTATTTTTAATTAGAAATAATTAGTGGAATATTTAAATATCATGGGTTTTCATTATGTTTTTCCTATAGTTTTCACAATGAAAGTATCCTAACATCGATTTTGAGGTTTTTAGTACATTTGTTGGAATAATCAAAACCCATTCCAAGACTTACGATAACATAATTAATCTTTTTGATTAATTCCCTAGGTCCTGCACTAGCTAGTTTGCACCCAAACCCATTTTTGAGGTCAAAATTTCCCAAAATTATTCCTAGAACGAGTTATAAATATATTGGATAATATTCTTACCACTCTGTAGTCTTGCAATATTGGGAAGTGCATAGTTCTCCTTTTTCAGGAGTTTCCAACTTTTCTGTAGTTTTAAGGAAAAAGCTAAAGCTCGTTTTAAGGTAGGCTGCCTTGTTTTTTGCACCAACACACCTCCATTATTTTACTCATATAAAAGAATGATAAATTAAACTTTCCGCCACTTATGGGTTGTACATACTCATTCATCAAATTCATGAGCATCTTGATTGATTTGGAAAGTGCTTTATGCAGCTATGGGGGATTTTGACTAGTTTAGTAAGCCTTCTTGTGTATTGATTCGAATAGAAAATTAATGCTTTAGAATCCTTGGAGTATCTAATTTATGAGAAACCTACATATATTTAATGATGGATGGTGTAAATTAATATCATCAACATTTTGTGGATTATCACATATTTAGTCTCCTTCTTGAGTGTTTCTTTCATATTTTCAAGAAATTTTGTGAGTTCAATTGTTCTAAGTTTGGGATAAATTTTCACATGGTATCATAGATCCCTTAGTATCTCGACTGTTCCCCTCTTCATTTTTATTTTTCAAGGTATACATCACTCAGTGGGAGCGTATACTGTCTAGTCAAAGGCGCAATTGCTAAAGAATGGATCAATCTCAACCAATCATCTTGACTCCATTCAATTACTTTGAATGGAAGGAAAGGATGGAGATTATGATGAGGATTAAATGCCTCTTTAGAGTGACCATGGAAATTAAATCTAATCCTAATGTAGCATCAGAGAAGATCAAATGACATAATAGGAGAGATGAGGCATATGGTCTCTTATGTCTCAGCATTTCTAGAGACCTTCTATTTCATCTTGATGGTATTACATCACCAAATGAAGTATGGGAGAAAATTCAATCTTTTTTTGGGAAGACTAATAAGATGAGAGAATACCAATTTAAGAATGAGTTGATAGCACTAAGTCCAAGCAACTTTGAATCCTTGCAAGTCTACTTCTCAAAATTCAAATCACTAGTTTTGCAGCTAAAACAATGTGGGATTGACAAAGAGGATGAACAACTAATATTGTTCATCCTTTCTAAGCTTGGTCCTGGTTACTCGGTATTTTTTTCATCCTTCCATACCACCAAGTTAATATCTCACAATTGTAAGATTCCTTCACTGGAAAATTTAATGGAATCCTTGACTCAGGAGAAAGATAAATTGGTATTGATGGGCACCATCAAACCTTCCAAATATGAATATTTGGTTACTATAGATTCCAAGTTGAATTTAAAATAGAAGAAGAAGGCTAAAAATCCTCCAAATAAAAAAGGAGACAAGTCGAAGTCTCAATAGGAGTCCTCAAAATCCAAGAAGAATGGATTTCAGAAGAAGAAAGGTAAAGGTGAAGGTAGAAAGTGCACATACTGTGGTAAGGGATTTAATCCTAAGAACTCCTGCTTAACAACATCTCCCTCCCTAGTGGTGCAACCAAAAAGGAAGGAGGATCCAATTTCAAAGAACAAGAGAGAGTACATGCCTTAGTTGCAAGCACTGTAAGATCTCCTTCCTTTATCATCGATTCTGGAGCTTCTAGGAACATAGTTTCAACAAATGAATCCTTCTCATCTCTTGATGATTCGAAGGGTACTAAGATTTTTCTGGGAGATAACTCTAAAACTAAAATTAAGGATAAACGTAGCATTGTTAGGATTTATAATCCTCCCTTGACCAAACTCTCTATTAGATTATTTTAGCCTAACTTAGGAGTTTTATTTAATTATTAGGGTCCATTAGTACCATTGGGTTCACTGGTCCTAATGGGGCCACATGTACTAGTTACTCGAGTGTGGGGAACACTGATAGAGGATAACTTCCACTGAATGCACTTACATGCATCAACTTAGGAGCCTCCAATCCCTACATTTTAGAAGCCACTGAGAATACCGGCACCAACCTCCTTCAGTCAGTTGGAGTTAGAACTAGTTAAGCTTAGTTATTCTTCAGTTACATTCAGTTAGTTCACTTTCAGTTTAGTTAGCGCCAGTTATGCATGGTTGCATGTGGATAAGGTTCCTTTTCTCACCTACCACTTCAGTTAGATCGATTTAATTGATTATAACTGATTGTGTGACTTAGTTAGAAATACAGAGTTAACCACCTGGATTCCGATAGTGTTTTAGACATATTTAGTTAGCTATGCATTCAGATATAGTCACATCCAGTTGGTAGATTCGAATTCATCCCTAATGATTTGAATTATTTCCTATGTAACACTATTGTAACCCCAGATTATGTAATGAATATAATACTATAATTCTCTGAGAAATACTTATCTGTTTCCTGTCATATTTGATTTGTTCAGTTTGTATAATTAATTCCTATTCACTGCATCAATAATTTGGACTCTTTGCTTGATGATCTAAATGGAACATCAATTCTAACATAGTATCATATCCATCTCAAGCAAGCTTCAATTATTTCTACTCTCCATTGAACACCAGATGCATCTGGGTTTCCATAGAAGTCTCGCAAAGAGTGCCTTGCTTCCTCTAAATTTATTCAGAGTGGTGGTGCAGGGATGAAAGATCCTGAGAAAGTGTTCATGTCAAGAGGGAAGTCTTGATTCTAACATATTTCAAATGATTTTGGTTTTGCAGTGAAATTTCTATAGGTTCTACGTAGCTTGTGTGAAGATATTGTTTTTTCCAGTAGGGGAATTATGGATTCTCAATCCTCCACTCCTCAGATCCTAACACCTGTCAATCATGTTGATCGAAGGGAAGATATGCAGGTTTCCTTGTGCAAGCAAGGCTACTTCAGGATAATACTTGGAAGGGAGGTCGAGCCCCATCAACTAGCAGATAAAGACAAGTTTATGAACTTCTTAGATGAAAATTTCATTTATCTATTACTCACATATCTAGAGATATCCTCTTTTACCTTGAAGGTTTAAGGAATCCCAGTGAATCTTAGGAGAATATTGGAGCATTTTTTTGCAATTAAAATTAGCTTCGGGAACACATTCTGGAGAACAAGTTGATAGCCCTACATCCCAGTAGTTTTGAGGTTGTGAAGCAATTCCTTACTAAATTCAAGTATATTTCACTTCAATGAAGACATTACAAAATAGAATGAAAGGATGAGCAGCATGTTCTCTCCATACTCAGTAAACTAGGTACTAATTATTTTGTATTTGTATCAATCTTCCATTCTAAGAGAGCTTCCATTCCCAATTGGAAGATGCCCTCATTGTATTCCTTTGTCATACATGAGAAAGAGAGGTTGATCCATATGGGAGTCATCAAGACTTCCAAATATCAAACCCTCTTAGTGACAGACTCTAACAAAGAGCAAGCTAAAGGGAAGTCTAAGGGAAAGGAGCATAAAACAAATGATTCAAAATCTAAAGAGAGTAAAAAAACTTCTGAAGGAGCTTCACGATCTAAGAAGAATAAGAAGTTTGAAAATAAGACGTGTCCCTATTGTATGATGGGTTTTCATCTAGAATACTCTTGCATGAAGAAGTAAGTTTCCTAGCAAACTTCCCTCCTCAATCACAATAACATTTATCTCCCACAAAGAGAAAATAAGCCTAATGAAGGACCACAAGCAGAAGATGATGAAAGGTTCCATGCCTTGAAGAATAGTCTTACTCATTCAACAACATATTTGATTGATTTTGGAGAATCCAACCACATGGTTTCCTCCAAAGAATCTTTCTCCACCCTCACACTATAAAAAGGGCCTAATATTCACATGGGAGATGATTCCCAAATTCCAGCAGAAGGAAGGATCTCAGTCAGAGCGAGGCATGATGAGTTTTAAAATGTTCTCTATATTCCCTCCCTTATATCTAATCTATTGTCTATTTATAAGATGACCCATATAGGCTCTCCCAAGAGAGTTACATTCGATTTAGATAAAGTTGAGATCCCAAAAAAATCTACTGGACAACTCATAGCGAAAGGTATTGCAAATCATTCCACTAAAGCTTATGAGTTCTCACATTTTTTACCTGTCTCACCTCCTACAGCTTTATTGTCTCGTGCTAACAACACTAGAAATATTTGGCATGAGAGATATGGTCATCTCAGTTTCAAATATCTCCAGCAACTCCATAATGATAAAACAGTTGAAGGTTTACCTCTCATCCAAACTTCCTATGGAGTATGTTATGGTTGCTTGGTAGGTAACCATCCAAAGAAGATGTATGAAGTTAGGAAGGAACATAGAGCTTCCTTTATACTTGATTTGATACATAGTGATGTGGTTGGACCTATTCCCACAAAATCCATTAATGGTTGCAAGTATTTCCTCACCTTTATTAATGATTGTTCTAGGTACTGCTGGATCTACGTTATGAAACATAAATCATAATTTTTTGATATTTTTAAAGTTTTTAAAGCTAGGGTTGAGAATAGTTTTAGTAAGAAAATAAAGTCCATAAGATATGATAAAGGAGGAGAGTACATAAAAAGAGACTTTCAGTATTTGTGTGAATCAGAGGGGATTTGAATGGAACACTCAGTTCCATACACATCACAATAAAATGGTGTGGCTGAGAAGAAGAATAGATCATTGAAAGAGATGTAAACATTCATTCTCCATGGTAAGAATATCCCTCCTTCTCTTTGGGCAGAAGCTGTAAATTGTGCTTCATATTTGTAGAACAAAGTGCCTCATAAGACAGTTGTTAGGGCCACTCCATTGGAAGCACTGCATGGGTATAAGCCCAATGTATCTCATTTGAGAGTTTTTGGTTCCAAATCTTGGGCCAGAATACCACTTGAAAAGAGGAATGCCTTCCAAGCCCAAAGTAGCGAATGCATTTTGCTGGGATATGCAGAAGATGGAAAAGCATACAAGTTGATGCAGGTTGCAACTAGGAAATGCTTCATTGAGTAGAGTGTTTAGTTTGAAGAAGATTAGTTGTATGATGCACCACCATCCAAATCAAAAGAAGGTATAAACACTCTTCCTCCCATTTTTGATGATGATGATTTATTACATGTTTCAGATTTATATGAAGAGGATCAATATCAGCATGATCCTATTATTGAGGCTAAACCCCATGAGAATGTAGATCTAGAACCAGCCCCCATTCAAAACCAAAGGCCGAGGCCTAGATGGGCTCAAAATCTCATTGATAAAGCTAGGGATGGTGCTGGAAATCCATAAGATAGAAAAAGAACTAGGTCCCAGTATTAGAATGAGCATGTTGCACTCTCTATCATAGATGCGCTCCCTGCAGAGTGGTGCAAAAAAATTCCAGGTCAATGCTACTTGATGATAGTGAATGACCAGCTACTTGGCCCACAGAAGAATAAACTTGATCATTCTCTACCTTTACCATTCAGAATAAACACAGAGATTCATTAGTTTAGAAATACATTGAGAGGTTCACATGCACAACTTCAGGATGCTGCCGCATCAAAGGACCATGCTACAAATTTGCAATAGTGTTTTTAACAAGTTATTTTTCTTAGGAGGAAGCTTCTTTCTTCTAAAAATAGCTTGTATTTTATTGTTTTCTTCTTATTTTGAGGGGGGGGAGGTTTCCCATGAGGTTTTCCCCTATTTCCTAAATTTATTAAGCAACATTTTTTTATCTTTTAGATTGCATATGGGTGACTTTTGTCCTTGTTTATAGGGCCCATAGTTGTCTAAGTTATGATTCAAGGGGGGTGTTAGGATTTATAATCCTTCCTTAAACAAACTATCTATTAGATTATTTTATCCTAACTTAGGATTTTTATTTAATTATTTGGGTCCACTACTACCATTAGGTCCACTTGGCCTAATGGGGCCACATATACCAGTTACTAGAGCGTGGGGAACACTGATAAAGGCTAATTTTAACTGAATACACTTGCATGCATCAATTTAGGTGCCTCCTAGGCCAATCCCTACATTTTAGGAGCCAATGGGAGTCCCAACACCAAACTCCTTTAGTTAGTTCGAGTTGGAACTAGTTAAGCTTAGTTATTCTTCAGTTACTTTTAGTTAGTTCACTTTCAGTTTAGCTAACACTAGTTATGCATGGATGCATGTGGATAAGGCACCTTTTCTCACCTACCACTTCATTTAGGTCGAGTTAACTAGTTATTACTGATTTTGTGACTTAGTTATACATATGGAGTTAACCACATGGACTTTGATAGTGATTTAGACATCTTTAGTTAGACATCCAGTCAGATAGAGTCACATCCAGTTGGTAGATTTGAATTCATCCCTAATGATTCAAATTCTTTCCTATGTAACACTATTGTAACACTGGATTATGTAATGAAGATAATACTCTAATTCTCAAAGAAATACTTGTTTGTTTCCTATAAAATTTGATTTGTTCAGTCTGTAAAATCCATTCCTATTCACTGCATCAATAATTTGGACTCTTTGCTTGATGATCTAAATGGCACAACAATTCTAACAAGCATTTATTTTGACCAGGGTTCCTTCAATAATGTTTTGTATGTCCCAGGTATTGCTACTAATCTCTTGTTAATATACCATATGACCCCCACTGGGTTTCCTAAGAACGTTGTTTTCTCTCCCAATGAAGTTGAAATCTATAATATTATGAGTGGTAGATTCATTTCTATAGGTTTTGTGGATCATATTTTTAAAGTCTACAGGTTCACAGACTTCATTCCTAACCCCTCTTCTCTCCTCAACAATGCCAATGAAGGAAGAAAACTTTGGCATGAGAGGTTTGGTCATATAAACTGTAAATACCTTTCATATTTGTGTGAAAAATATATGGTTTCAGGATTACCAAAGATAAAGTTTTCCAAACGATTCTGTCAAGGTTGCATTCTAGGAAAACATCCAGAGCATAAGTATGAGAGAGTCAGTCATGAGCAAAACTCATCACCTCTTGAGCTCATCCATAGTGACATTTCTGGTCCTTTCCCTCATATTTCCATGAGCCAAGCCAAGTATGTCTTAACCTTCATAGATGACTTTTCGAGGTTGCTATCACTCCAGGAAACTCCTCTAGGTTGTATCTCGAGGATGCCTGGTAACTTAAAATGTTTTTAGGGTTTTCTGATATGGATCAAGTCATTTGACCTATACAACCTTTCCACTCTCAAGACATGCATAAAACTCACTAATTTACAAGGATTTTAGTTGCAATTGCTCAAAAATTCGACAGTAAGGTGCAGGGATGGAAAACTCACCAGGCTGGCAGACTTACATACAAAACACATGCATATAAATGGCTAATCCTGATGAGGATGCTATTTATAAATAAAATAGCATTAATAAACCAATCGGATGATAGCTATCATCTTTTTAATGTAACACCTCGGTTTTGACCCCGTTTGCATTAAATGTATATGATGTGTATATTGTAATTAATCGTGGTGTGGAGCTAAAGGCCAAAAGCCCCACCATCGATTTGGTTGTGTTATGTTCGGCGATTGAAATCGCTGCCGATGGTATATCATGATATATGACACATATTAGTTTTGGCATCATGTAAATATGAACTTTAATTAGAATGAACCCCAACCAACTATGTCACTGCAACCATATTGAAAAGGGCATGATTTTACTAAGGATAAGGGGGGAATTCGTTAAACCTTGAACCAATGGGAAAAAAGGCCATGTGTCAACCACCCATTTAAAACTGTTGATGTTAGTTGAGGGCAGTTATTGCAGGGAAGTGGTGGGTGGCAAGACTATCAGTCCTTGCCCACACACCCACTCCACTAGCAGATTTTCCATCTTCAAATAGGTAGGAAAACCATGGGGGGACCCACTCCATTTGTGCTCATCCTCACACACCGATTGGGATTTGCTATCATTTTCTTCACATAGGGAGACAACCACCATACTCCATTGTGTTATAGAGAGAAATTCCTATGGCTTGGGGTACCACAACAGACAGCTTGACTCCAGAAATCAATCCTTTCCAATATGCAATAGAAATTAAATGTCTAACACTAAAGGATCAGACCTCCTACCTTATTCCGGAAGGTTGAAGTAGATCCACATTGAGCTTTCCAACTTCATCTTGAATTGATAGATGTTGGGGCATGCACCTTAATGGTCCCTAATTTTGGTAACTACGCTATTTTTGTGGAAGTTGTAAGTAGAGTTATGACTCAAAACAGTCTTAGGGGTGTCGGGGTTGAGTAAAAACCTTATTTTTGTAATAAACCCATGGTTTAAGTCTAGGGTTTAGGGTTCGGGGTGCCCATGGTTTAAGCCCATGTTTTTGTAATAAGTGCACTATAAATAAGCACTCTTGTAAAGAAGTCAGTTTAGGATTTTGATGTAAGATGAATTGATGCGAAGCTAAGGCTTGTTTGTAAGAAGGTTAAGTCCTAGCTGTGTGCGTGGATGACCTCTGCAGCTGTGTGCACAGAGGGTTTTGGGTGATTAAGGAAATATGCAGCTATGTGCGTAGAGGCCTGTAGCTGTGTGCACGGCTTTAAGGACTTTAAGGGATCTACAGCTGAGTGCGCAAATCAGAACTGTGGTTTTTGTAAAGAGTTGAATAAAACACAGTTCTGTGGACGTAACCCCTAAACTGGGGGTGAACCACATTATATCATGTGTTGTGGTTTTTGTTGTGTTGTTGTTATGTTCTTTTATGCATTGATAAAGCTATAACTGATAAGTAAGATCACTGCTAAATACTAACTTCGTTGGAATTCCCAGTAAAGGGTTAAGTAAGGCACTGTTTGTTTATCTAACCATGAAGCTAAATAAGTAACTATTAAGGCTCTGCATTTTATAATTATTATTGTTAAGAAGCTAATGGTACAATAATATCTCTCTTCTGCTTGCAGAAACCTGATTCTATGGCACCCGATAGCTATTTCGGGTGAGACTGCAACCTATTCACAGGTTGTTGCCGAAAGGGCCAACACTGTGGGTCTTTTGTTGGTGCGAAGTTTATGGTATAAAGCCCGAGTCTACCCTATAGCCCAACAAATTGGTTCCGTTGCCGGTTGAACTCAGTATCTACTCAAGAGGGGTTTACGTCGTACCTCGAGGGCTATGTTTTGGAGACCCTTAATGAAAGAAATCGGTGATTGGATTGAAGAGACTTATCTGAACTTTGCTGTACAAGAGAACAGAGATCCACGTCATAGTGCAAACGACCTTTTACAAAGGTATGTTTTTTCTGATGTGTATGAAATTTTCTTTGGTAGTATCCACATAGAGTTGCACCAGTGGTTATCCAGGTTAACAGAGAGAAGGACAAACTTCCAAGAACGTCAGTTTCCTGATTGGACCCCCGCAAGAATTAATATACTGAAAAGGGTGAACAACGAGATATCCTGTGCTATTGATTTCTGGACGACGCGAACCCTTGAAGCATTTGTGACGGAGTTCGCCATTGACACGAGTACTTCCTATAGTGAAGCCGAGCGATGGTTTTTCAAAGGACCAAGGGGTAAGTTTTTGAATTCATTTAGTTTGAGAATTAAGATGCTATTAGCTGAAAAAGGTATATTGCTAATTAAATCAGACTGTTAGATTTAGGATTACTAACCTATGTTTGCAAGTGAAAATACCTTCGATGAGCAAAGTGGTTTGCTGCGAAGTGGCAAAAGGTACAAGAGATATTTTGGATCCTATTCCCAGGGTTAGCATACTGAGTATTCCCCTATAAATCTCGTAGATTCAGAACCCAAAGAAACCCCTTCTGTTGGAAACCCTCCGGTAACCCCACAGTGAAGACCTATTATCCCCGAGAACCTGTTGCAGTCTGAAAGTAACCCTAGCCCGAGTATTCCTGTCGCAGGTCAGTCTACCCTAGTAAGTTCCCTCCCACCTACTACCAGTACCCCTCCCTCCCCACCTAGACACATGATGGCCCATATGAATGACGACATTAAGCTCCCTGTTTTCAAAGGAACTGGATTAGAGGATCTAGAACAATTCTGGTTTTTATGCGAAGCAGTGTGGAATGATAAGACCATTACGGATCAAGATACAAAAAGAGCGCAGTTGGTTACTTCTTTCAGAGACCACACTCTGACCTGGTTCATGAAGTTTTCCAGCACTCAGAACCATGCTTTGGCTGATATAAAAGTAGCAATGATAAAGGAATTTAAGAAGCCGAAATTAGAGTCGCAGTGTATCACTGAATTGAAAGAGATTCAGCAGAGGCACGGCAAATCAGTGTGGGACTTTGATCAGAGGTTCAAAGTTCTTCTAGACCAAGTTAGTTTCACTATTGGACCAGCGCAGCACAAGGAATGGTTCATTGCAGCGTTGCTACCGCATATCAGAACTCCACTCATGCAACAGAAGGTTGCTGACCAGCAAGAGGCTCTGGAAATTGCGATGAAGCTTGAAACCGCTCCTGTCGAAGATAATTCTAGTATTGCTCAAATCTAAGTGCAGTTGACAGCAATGGCTTTGGAGCTTCGCAATATGAAGAAAGGAAAAACCGGTCGCGAAGAGGTTTGGTGTACACAATGTCGGACAGAAGGTCATGTCAAGGATCAGTGTCCCGTGGTAAGAAATTACCTGAATACTGGTGCACCAAACCTGTTTAACCCGCAAGTCCTATATTGTGAGCTCTGCAGAACAGCAGGTCAGCATCGACCTGAAGATTTCTATCTGCTACAGAGGTATGGGAAAGTACCTAAGAACCCCTATTGTAAATTCTGTAAGTCCGTAGGACATAATGAAGATGAGTGTCGTAGTTATGACCTCATGAGAGAACACACCTACGACACCTATCAGGTACAAAATGAGGGACAGAGCAATGATGGCTATGGTTACCACGGTGGTGCATCAGGTAGAGGTGCTTTTGGGGGTCGTGGTCATGGTGGTATGGTCGGAAGAGGAAGAGGCCAGGTTGTGTGTTACAACTGTAACCAGGCTGGGCATCTAGCGAGAGACTCTCGGAACCCAACGATGACATGTCGGTATTGCTGAGCCGTAGATCATGTGATCGAGCAGTTCCTGCAGTTGATAGCTAAGATTCAGGAAATAAATAGTGCCCCTACTAAGAATATTCAGATGATTTCCATCGAACATAGACCTGCCCCGGCCATTAATGTTGTTACCCGGAGTGGAGCTATGACAGAAGTGCAGAACAAGGAGAAACATCCTGCCGAGGCTTGGGAAAGGAAGGCCCCAGAAAAAATCCCTACATTTGATGTCGAAAGAGAAAAAGAGACATTTATGGAAGCCAAGAGAGAATTTGATGATCCCAACACATTAGTAATACCTGTGCAACAACCTCAGTAGTAGTCGCAGCCGCAAGAAGCTTCGATAGATAAAGTAAGTACACTGTCCTCCTTTTTATAGAGTTGTCTGAAGCTCCTAAGAAATCATAATGCTTTAAGTGAGTTACAGAAATTTATTGCTTCCTGCGAACCTCAGCAAAGTTCTGGTCAGGCAAAAGCTATTAATAGAGTTAGGAGAACTGGTAGGGAAATGAGATTGAATGTTCAGATAGGAGAGTATGACATGACTGATGTTATCCTGGACCTAGGGTCAGAGGTAAATGTCTTAACTAAGCAAACCTGGGAACAAATGGGAAAGCCTACCCTTGATTGGTCCCCTATACAGTTGAGATTAGCCAATCAACAGAAGAGTGTGCCCCTAGGCAGACTCCCTAGTGTATCAGTAGATATTGATGGAGTCAGTACCATAGAAGACTTTGAGATAATTGAAATAATTGATGACAGCAACCCCTATCCAGCACTACTAGGCATTGAATGGGCAATAGATAATGATGCAGTAATCAACCTGAAGAAGAGACAGATGACTTTCGAAGGAAAATGACTGAGAGTCATAGTCCCATTGGATCCTTCTCAAGGAGAGAGATACACAAAGCCAGTAAGAGATGAAGACCAGGATGTTTTGGACCACATCTACAATATCACAGTGAAGGAAGAAGATTATGTTGATCCTACTGCCGAAGGTATCATGGATTGGCAGTGTGACAACTCTTGCATGACAGATTCATATGATGGGTTAGAAAACTGGCAGGACAGACTTTATGAGCTGCATGGACATAGATGTGCCAGAAATACCAAATCTATCAGATGGCTTGGTGCACAGGTAAGAGTCCTATCTATTTTTGATGACTTGTCAGACCCAGAATAGTTTATTGAACAATTCTCAGAGAAGGTACCAGACTCACAGAAAATGGAGACTCTGGATTCAGTATTCAGAGCCACAGTAGCCAGATGGTGGAATGGCCATAAGAAGAACATTCCTAGTTGAAAAGCTTGTCAGAAGTTTCTTCACCTGAGATTTATGGATCAGCCCCAGGAGGTGCAAAGCAGGTTTGATGGAAAGACTAGCCCTCATGAACATTTGAAGCAATGCTACGAGGCATGGAAGCATGTACCTCAAGAAGAATGGGTACATAGGTTTGTGCATACTTTGGAACCGACAGCAAAGAACTGGTACGCAGAGGCTGAGCTTCACCAGGATACTGTAAGTTGGGATTGTCTTGTTGATAGTTTTGTGCTTACTTTTTCTACTAATGAAGTTTGTCCAGCTGTAGATGCAACTATCAGGTTGATCCATAATAAGGTATTTGATGATCAAGAAGTAGTAGAATACCAACCTGATTGGAAGGCACAGGAAGCCAATGCAGTAGAATGTTATAACCTCGCAATTGACGAAGATGATGATCCGTGCAACATCAACATTACTGAGTCAGAAGGACACTGCGAAGTACATGGACCAGCTGTTGAGGCACTTGAAGTGACTCAAACCCTGAAGACGTGGACCGTAAACCCTAAGTATGCTACCATTGGATATTATTGGGATGATGAAATGGTAAGAAAAGTGACCCAACTTCTCCATGAGTATCGGGACTTATGTCTGATAAAGTTCCTTGAAATAAAAGGAATCGTTGAAGCTTTGGATGACATTTTGTCGTGGCTAGAAGCTTGGATCCTTGTCGCAGATGGTGTCCAGAGGTGTCGAATGTCCTTATTAGGGAGCAGCCAGAGTCACTGCTTGAACCGAAGAAGGAAATATGTGTCGAAGATTAAAATACGACCATTGGAATAAATCAAAAGTGGCAGCGTCGGTATGATACCCATATTTACTTCCTATATTAATGAGATCTTGGAAAATATAACGCCGTTTGGACAAGATCTCTATCAGATTTGGTGTCATCAATGCACAGTTATGATAGATTTCGTCGATAGATTCTATAAGAAGACAGCCACACCCACGATGTTCGCATTTTTCAGTTTCTTGAGTTTTACAATTGCATCCATGTCAGGTGATAGCGAGATTTAGAAGTTAGTGAGAGAATTTGAACAGGAGGGTCTGCTGCACCTCTTCAGCCACGCACCTGTGTCTGCAACCTGCGAAGAGACTCCCCTACCACCGACCACGCCAATGCAGACATGCTCTACCAGAAAAAAAAATTTAAACCTGAAGTTTGTTCAAAGCGGAACGAAGACAGACATCAGCAATCAGGGAAAACACCTGAGGATCCCGAGATGAATCCGTCTGGCTCAGCAGAGGTCCTATTTGAAGAAGATGAGAACATTGCATTGCAGCATCCATCGTATCTTCCTCCAGTTTGACCAGGAGTTCATCTCCCTCGGTGGATGAAGAATTTCACATTACGCACCCCTTCGATGCCACCGGGTGTTCAACTGTTCGGGACAATGATAGGGAAAATAGACTGGCTCAAGTACGCCGACCATGATACAAATGATCATGGGAAATTCCCACAGTTTGCACCTGGGACATACTTACACTCTGTCCACTATCAGGAGACTAGTGCGACATTATTAGAAGTAAAACAGTGGGCTGCTAGCTTGGACAAAGCTGGTTTGTTGAAGATGCTTGATGTGCCCCACTTTGGATGCAGCACACAGGTAACCGTGGTGGTCAAAAAATTATTGGCATTGGTACACGATGGGTACCTATGGATAGGAAAGCAAAAAATCGCTATCAATGGAGAACTCATTCACCAAATTATGGGCCTGCTGAAGGAAGGACCTGACCCTAGCATTGAGTTTTTGGGAAAGCATGAAGATGTGAAGCTAGCACATACCATGAAGGAATGCTTCGGGCTGACGAAAGGGAAGAAAGGGTATCAAACCTCGGCCATTCAGCATCACAACATTCGCTTCGCAGCTAAACTCTTAGCCTGCAAATTGATGAGGAAGTTGCAGACCATATGAAGTGCCTACCCCGATTGTAAGTATTGCTGCGAACTGTGCAGAAGGATACATTTACAACTGGGCAGCATACATCGCTAAGGAATTTATTGAAGATGCCCACGACGCGTAGGAAAAAGGTAGACCCTTTCACTATTCATGGCTGATCATACTTATTGCCTTGATCAGGTGGAAAGAGCCCATCGAGGCGCAGTTTATTGATGTACCTCCAAGCATGTCAGGTGCAGCAAGGTATGCATCACTCTAGGTGTCGCAGGACAAAGCATCCCAGCAGATGACAAACACTGTGTTCACCTTTTACGCCATGAGCATCTCATATGAGATTGTCAAGACCCCTCGGCTTAGTAATGAGCTATTCTCTCAATATGATGGAGTGGCCAACTTCAGGGCCGACATGCACAATGTCTTTATCCAAGCCCGTGCAGATAAGAAAAGGCATGCTAGAAGTTTCCATATGTGGTGATCAAAGATGACATCCTCGCGGTAATTTAGCAATGGCTGGCTGAATGGCTAAAGGACGAAGGAACAAATCCCAGCATCCCAGTCCCTCTGATCACCAATGTGGGTGTTGGCCCTAGTCAAACGCAGCAGCAAGATCCCCCAGAGGATAGTGAAGAGCAAATTGAGTCACAACAAAGTGAAACCGACCAGGGTGGAGATGGCAAAGATGAAGGAGAAGAAGAGGAGTCGGTCAAAACTATCCCAGACCCTAATCGACCAGATAAGTGCAAGTCACCAGAGGCTAAAGAAGTGACCAAAATTCAGTCCCGAAAGAAAATGAAAGCGTCGAAAGACAAGAACATTGATGAAGAGCCTACCCTGACAAGTGAAGAGCTTAATCAGGCTCTGTTGAAATCCACAGAAGTTCTCACCAAGAAATGGTCAGAATTTGCAGCTACACATCTGCATGCCATCACTGGTGTAGCGAAGAACATTTCAGAGTTGAAGGACTTAGCAGAAAAATCACTAACTGGCGCTTCAGCAAGTAGTGCCCCAGTAAGCGCACAGCCAGACCTAAGGCAATGGCTAGCCAGAGATATCAAAGGCCAAGTGTCGAGTGCAGCCCTCATATTAACGGATGCAGCGTCTCGTTCGGAGATGAGTATGAAGGTTGGAATAAATTACACTAAGATGTGCATGACAGAGCTACACCTCTGTCAGTTAGTGATTATGAAGGAAATCCAGGCACAATACCACTATTCGCAAACGCAGTTGGAAAATGCCATAAGTCAGCAGCAGGGCTTCGCAACGCAGATGGAGGCAGCGGAGTAGAGAAAGAGGGATGTAGAACGTAAGCGAATTACACTGGTATGAGTCTTGGATGAGGCATGTCGAAGTCTTCCTGACTTCGACGTATAGGTGGTGGAAGAACCAGAACAAAGATTAGTCAGGCTGAAAGACTACGCACAATATTCTCGCAGTGAAATAGAGAAGCTCAAAGCAGAACATGAGGCTCAGATTTCGAAGCTTCAACTCCGTATCACCCCGGAGAGCCCACCAGAGGTCAGGGAACAACACCGAGCAGACATTCAGGCCTCCGCAATAAAAATCTAGGATACTGTGAGCAGCGCAGCAAAGCTGCTAGAAGATAGTGTTGAATCCTGGACCACCCTGCAGGAACACCCAGAAGTTGGATAGCTGCAAGAAACCATCAGGCAACGACAGACAGAGTTGGATACAGTAAAAGCAGCATTTAAGACTCTACCACCTATGGAGAAAATGCTCAAGGTAAAGCGAAGCAATGAACTCCAGCAGAAAATTGAGTCATGCAGAGCAAAAGCAACAGAAGTGGAAAATACTATGCAGCCACTTATCCATGAAGCTTTCGAGTTGAGTACTGTTGTGGACACCCAACTCAAAGTTTTGAAGTAATATGATGCATTTTCATAGAAAAATACCAGTGAAGCATCAACCACAGTATTACAGGAGTTGGTCGAAAAGGAGCAAGCAGCCGACAAAATCATGCGTGGTCTCAACAAGCAGTTCGCTATCTTCACTGACAAATTTTGTCTACAAGAAGAGCAGCAGAGTGTCCTGGGACAGGCCACTAGTGAGTCTTAGGGGCATGTTGGGGTGTGCACCTTAACGGTCCCTAATTTTGGTAAATCCGCTGTTTTTGTGGAAGTTGTAAACGGAGTTACGACTCAAAACAGTCTTAGGGGTGTCAGGGTTGAGTAAAAACCTTCTTTTTGTAATAAACCCATGGTTTAAGTCCAGGTTTTAGGGTTCAGGGTGCCCATGGTTTAAGCCCATGGTTTTGTAATAAGTGCACTATAAATAAGCACTCTTTTAAAGAAGTCAGTTTAGGATTTTGATGTAAGATGAATTGATGCAAAGCTAAGGCTTGTTTGTAAGAAGGTTAAGCCCCAACTGTGTGCGTGGACGACCTCTACAGCTGTGTGCACAGAGGTTTTTGGGTGATTAATGAAATATGCATTTGTGTGCACGGCTTTAAGGACTTGAAGTGATCTGCATCTAAGTGCGCAGATCAGAACTGTGGTTTTTGTAAAGAGTTGAATAAAACACAGTTCTGTGGACGTAACCCCTAAACTGGAGGTGAACCATGTTATATCATGTGTTGTGGTTTTTGTTGTGTTTTTGTTATGTTCTTTTATGCATTGATAAAGCTATAACTGATAAGTAAGATCACTACTAAATACTAACTTCGCTGGAATTCCCCGTAAAGGGTTAAGCAAGGCACTGTTTGTTTATCTAACCGCAAAGTAAATAAGTAACTATTAAGGATCTTCATTTTATAATTATTATTGTTAAGAAGATAAAGGTACAGTAATATCCTTCTTCTGCTTGCAGAAACCTAATTCTACGGCACCCCATAGCTCTTTCGGGTGAGACTGCAACCTGTTCGCAGGTTGTTGCCAAAAGGGACAACACTGTGGGTCTTTTGTTGGTGCGAAGTTTATGGTATAAAGCCTGGGTCTGCCCTATAGCCCAACAATAGATTACTTTCTCAACAACAAGTAAACAATACAAGCATACTATATATCTTGGTGTTAGATCTATTCTAGCATATATAATCAACAATGTATCAGCATATGAAAACATCCATGGATAAAATATTCATTCAAACATACATTATTGGATAGGAAAAGATATTTCTATTAATATAAAATCAGAGATTACAATGGATACAACCTCTGTCAGCACGTCTGCGAATCGAAGAAACTGAATCCCCCACTTGGGCCTCCACCACCTCAATCCTTCATCTCTTGATAGCAAGCTCACAAACAAAGGGAAAGCTTGGGAAAAACACAAAAGTGCTCCAAGGGACAAAGGGATGCAGACTCAAGCATAAGTTCTAGCAACAATGGACTATAGTTTCTTTGCTCTCAATTCTCTCATATGCCTTCAATGTACCATAGAGTTCCTTATATAGCTTTTCAAAGGGGTAATGAAAGGTTGAATCCGAGCGATCTCGAGGCATAGGGGAGGCCAAGAGTCAAGTGAGTAGGATCCATGTCAAGGAAAACTCCAAAAGGATTTGGATTTTGTACACATCCCGATGTACGCGGTTTTAGTGGTCAAACCCGCATATATACACGATTATAGGTTTAAAAGTCACGTGTATCATTTTTCACATGTTTTTAGGGATGGTCAAGGAAACATCAAAGGACAAAAAATGGTCCAAGGGGTCAAAGGAGTCTACAGAGGGACAGGGGAAAGGCCATACAAGTGTGATTCACCTGGAGTGGTAAAATCAGCTATAACAAATGCCCCCTAATGTGTGAGTTCATAGGGGTCATACGATGGCCGAAATACATTATAATTCCATCCCAGAAGTGGAGTGATGAAGGATTTGAAATGGAAGACTAGCCACCCAATCAACATAGTACAATGATACAACTCTGTACATAACTGCAAATACATATAGTAGTCTCGGATACATAAGATTACAATGGCCATGAATAGGCATGATACAAGATATCGCATAAGTGGTCATCGCCATGTACAATATACGTAGATCAGAATCTTCAGGATGAAGATATACAAAGGAAAATGATCTCCATAATAGATGAAGATATATAATGGATCAATATCTCCATAATGACTGGAAATGTCTGACATATACTGGAATCAAGTCACGAGAGCTGAAATCCCATGAACACTGGCATGATCAAGGAGGTAGCATATAGGAGATGCCAACAATATGGAAAGTCTTCTACACAAAATGTTATGAGTACATGTCCTACTATGTGAATAGAGGTGTTGATATTGAACATAGTATTCCATCGCCTAATTACCAGTCATTAATGTATACCATTAATAGATGCGAGATCACCCATCGATAATGAAAATGGGAATCAAGGTACTAGAGTGCAAACTAGAAAGTGTGAATAAATGTGTTGAGGTCAAACACTTGAGAGGATCCATCGATCAGGGGACATTGATGTATTCCCAAAGACTGTCAATGACGAGAGAACCTGCCACTGATGAATGCAAGTCTCAAGGCACTCAAAATGACTCTAGATTCCAATCCCTGAAAAAATGATCTGAAGTCGATGGGATGAAATCCACTGGAAGGAGGCAATTAAGGCATCCCCCATCATCCAACATGAGGTACTCAACAAATCTCTATAATTTGGAAGGACTCGATCATAAGGTGCACGAACCAGTAACTGTACCGAGAATGGATGACATGCAAAGTCAATATAACTAAGTAATGGCCGACTTAGGATTCAACTTCCTTCGAATAAAAGCATAATGACATATGCTAACTGAATAAATGCAACATAGACTCAATATACAAACTAGGACATCTCTGTGACACAGGAGGCATCAACAGAGGCTCCATAGGGACTGGAAGCTTAACCAGTCAGTGGAGATAAACTCAGATAAACGAGTATATCTCCTAACGTCAAACTATAAACCCAACCAATGGATGTGATATACAGTGCTCTGTTCGAAGACGACACGACTCGACAGCTGTCAAAGATAACATCTTTCCTTGTTCGGCTTTTTGGTTTTTTGATTTTTTTGGACTTTTTCAAATATTTAAAAAGCTTGAAAAAGAATAAAACTGCTTTATAGTTACAGACTAGGAGGAGACGAGTGTCATAGGGGCAAACAAACTAGTTCCAAGTAGTGGAACATACCTATGCTCAATGCAAGGACACATGTGTAGGATATCGACACTCGAAGGAAAATCCCCTCCCGGTAAAAAAGGGAATCAAGCTGCAAAGGATATATAAAATGGCTCTGCATGGCTAGACATGAGACAAGATCAGGCTATATGGCTAAAACGCAATGTCAGGGAAGCTGGCATAAAGCTCAATAAGGTAGGAAAAGCTCATGATAATGCAATTACAACTTGACATACGAGAGTCCTGAGGGAAACAGGCCAGCAAAATATCAAGAAGAGTATGAGGCTCTTGCAAAATGTCATGGAGGGACTAAAAGGGACTCCCAGACCTAAGAGAGGACTCACAGCATGG
Organism: Pseudotsuga menziesii; assembly: GCA_001517045.1. Classification (NCBI taxonomy): domain Eukaryota; kingdom Viridiplantae; phylum Streptophyta; class Pinopsida; order Pinales; family Pinaceae; genus Pseudotsuga; species Pseudotsuga menziesii. The sequence goes on from LPNX010480510.1 coordinate 1,010,459, forward strand.
GTACCAAATGCAAAAGGGAGCTAACTAGGACACCCATGCATAGGAAAGCTCTACCATTCACATAATATCACTTCTAACAGCAGCATGAAGGTTCTGTGATACCATGGAATGGGTTTGTACCTAAGGTTAAGATGGAATGGTCATAAGGCAATGCATAAATGCAAGCAGATTTGATATCCTAACCTATATGCGAGTTCATACATAATACTTGTGATAGGAACGAATGGGTCGAAACCTTAGAGAAAGTGTACAAAAACTGGACCCTACATGACAACCATATTAGTCCAAAACAACCTGAAATAGTCAATAAAGAATCCATACTATAGGATATAGGGAGGAATGATAATGACAACTGTATCCAAAGGAAATAATGCGGTGAATGATGGGACATAAAAATGAAAGAACACATATTTCATTAAATTTGAAAATATTCTATTACAAGGACTTCATCCACATTGAGTTTTTTTGTAAATCTCTAAATACATATTCCATTAAATCTAGAAAAATCAACTCAAAAAACTATCCCATTANACCATTAAATCTAGAAAAATCAACTCAAAAAACTATCCCATTAAATTTGGAAGAATTAATCCAATGAACTATTTTCTCAATTAATATTTTTTATTTATTTCAAGTAAAACTTTAGTATTCAACCATTCAAAAGGAAATATTACGTCTCAATTAGAACTAGATGGGGTAGATCTAGAATTTAGAACTTCTACTAGATTATGTTCTTTCAAAATGAGGAAAGTCATAGCCTTTGAATTCTTACATAATTTATATTAATATTATTTATAGTTTGTATTGGATGTTAAATTGATTAAATTATTTTATGACATAANGCGTTTGAATCCTTACATAATTTATATTAATATTATTTATAGTTTGTATTGGATGTTAAATTGATTAAATTATTTTATGACATAATACCAACATTGTATTTGTTACTACAACAATTATAAACATTGTCATAGTAATTATTTGTGTCTTTGTTGAGTATGTTGTTTTATTTTTGGAAGTTGGCACCACTTGTAATCAAAACGAGAAAATATTTTATGACTTTAAAGTCTAAGTTTTACCCTTGGATTAGAGTAAATTAAGAATTAAAATAGCAACATAATTTATTGTCGTTGTTGTTGGTATTGGTAGTATATTAAAAACTAAGTTGATGAATGTTTACTTTATGAATAATAGATTAACGTGAGAAATTTCTTACCTATAAATTTATTTAATGATATTCATGTTAGTAAAGCCTCCCTTATTTATTAATATTAATTATTTTAAAAATCAAAATCAATTATGAACTAGAATAGCATTAGTGGTGTACACTTTGATTTTTTTCATATCTAAAAGGAAAGGGGGGAAACCAACTGAACTAATTATTGCAAGTGTTCATTATTTATTTATGTAGTATTTGAACAATGTGTTTGATTGAAAAGAGCATATTTATATTGAAAATATAGATATCTTACGATATTTATATTATCATTAAGATTTTATATCATCTATTAATTTATGTTAGGGCACGAAGGAATCGAACCACCATCGTTCTGCATGTAATGCAGGCGCTCTTCCATTGAGCTAGCACCCTTTACAACATGAGGGGAGAGGGATTATGTTAAAAAAATAGATTACACATTTCTAATCCTCTGT
>LPNX010480544.1:2371-17235 GCA_001517045.1 Pseudotsuga menziesii
CAAGGTATAACAAGAGTGCGCTTTTGTGTACTATCCTAATTGGCATGCATGTTGGCATCCTTGGAAATGGGCTTGGCAGGGTCAAGATTGCTTGGGATGATTTCTATTTTATGGATCAAGAGTGTTTGACTTCACTCTACCATTGCATCGAAAAGGTCCCTCAACTTTGTGCACTCACCCTACCTAGGTTCTATCTTACAAGAAAAAATAAAATGCAAATAAAAAACCTTTCGTATCTTAATAGGTATGTGTACAAATAGACTTCAATAAGAAATAGATAGCAATTTTTTTTCTTGAAACAAAATTTATTTAAAATTTACATAAGATCTTTGTAGTGTGTGTAGTTTCATAAAAAAATGAAAATGTGGATCATGATTAAAAAAGTGGTTGAAAATGAAGACAAGAATAGGGAATTTCATTAATAATGAATATGTAGATCATGATTAAAAAAGTACTTGAAAATGAAAATAAGAATAAGGAGATGGGAAAATGGAATTGTTTCTTAACCATTAGTTTTTCCATTATAAATACAAAAACAAAGAATCCAACTTGCCTAACACATAGAAGAAAAGAGGCCCACTTTTTTTGGATTTGTAGGAATATGAACACATTAACAAAACTCATGTGTTGTTATTACATATATTCATAAATTTGCAAAAATTGCATCACCTTTAGTAGTATTAACTATTTTAGGACCTATGTTACATAAGGGAAGGTTTAACATTAGAACCTATTTTCCTTTCCTAGGAATATCTCTATTAGGCCCATCCTCTTTGTGTCAAATGGTCTGTTGGAACTCAAATTATCACTTGGGGGTCAAAGACCCCATAAAGAGGGCACGTGTCATGGTTGGAGGTGTTATTCACAACACTTGTGGGATATAAGGTTCATTTTCCTACATAAGGCCCTTGTTTTCCTTTTTGACCATGTTCCTCATGTGGCCTTAGATAAACTTCTAAACACATTCACGGTGCACAACTAACACAATTGGAGGATATTAGTAACCAATAAAGGTTAGAGGTGGAGGTTCATGGACTCATCCATGGAACCTAAACCTAAGAACCAAGGTTTAGGGCCAAAGGACTTTTTTCTTTCGAATGACCATGCTTATAGACTCAACACCCATCCATGATATCCAAGACTTGATAACACCACCCATATTCAACTTTGATGTCAAGGACTCCCTAGAGAGGGCTTGTGTTGTAGTTTCTAGGATTTTTTCATGGTGCTCAAACTTTAGAAGGTTTAATAGGGATTAAGGCTATTATGTAACTCATGTCATGACCCTTCCTTAGTGGATACTTGATCATGTTCCTATCCCATTCCGTCCCTATGGGTTTACGAGGAAAAGACATTAATTGTTTGGTACTAATTTTGAACAAGGCATTAGTAGTTATGAAATTCAATACTTCTAATGTTTGATATGATCCATAGTTATTTTTTATTTTCATGAATAAATTAATGTTTTGATAATTGTTGGTGATTATGTGGCTAAGAGGGCGCATAGGAGATAATATTTTGACCATAAGAAGCTTGACAAAGAAGGAAGTTAGAAGAATGCATTCAAATATAGAAAGCAATGAAAAGAAGGAAACTAAATAAAGCAAGGAAAAGATGGCAAGTAGCAAAAAAACAGAAAAAAGTAGTGCAAAGCATCAAAACGAGATAAAGTAGAAAAAGAAGAAAAAGCAGAAAAAGACAAAAGAAACAAAGCAACTTGAAAAATAGGATAGTAGTTCAAAAGAAGAAAAGACAAGACTTTCCATATTTTTATAAGAAGGCTTTAGAGGAAATAGAAAAATCCATAAAGCACCAAATAAAGATACAAGGTTGAAATTTATCTGAGGTCTCATTAGAGGAGATAATGAGGATCAACATGAGCTAGCAACTTGCTAAAGACTAGTCAAGCATGATTGGTTCGAATTCGTAGAAAACAAGGCCTAGAAGGAGGAAACAAAAAGCTAGATAGCTTATCCAAGAAGCTAAAAAAATTATAAAAGAGGGAGGGAACACCACATTGATATATTTTTTTCAACTATGTTTTGGTTTTTATAGCTCTGAAGCTTTCAATTCGAATTGGGATATGTGCCCCTAGTCACACTAGGAGATATGCCCCTGTTGCTTCTTTAGCTAGTTGATTATTCAATTAGATTTTGGTGAAGGCATACATCCTTTTTCATTGGATTACCTTCAGTTTTTATCATCTATTTTGAGGTCCAACACATTTGAATCAGTGCTTTGAAGTTATATGTATGGTGGGATCCATTGTAATGTGTTTTGGCAGCTAATTTTCATAGTTTCTATGTGTTGGAGGTTGTTGTTGTGCTCCTACAACACACAAAACAAAGGAGCGCTCCAAAGCATAGCAGGCCACACCGAACATGGACTGAGAGGAAACGAGAGTGCAGAGAGGACATTCAAATTCACCAATGAAAATGCAACAGAATCTTTCGATGAATGTCCTTATGATTCTTTTATAGGTCATTGCCGGGCTGCCAAACTTTCCTTTCATACATAGCCGTTTTACGGTATCAAGTTAGTTAGAATTAAAGCTTCAAATTAATATAGTTGAATTTAAATTCACCTTGACAATGAGGATTTGAAAAACGCATGCAGCCTTTATAATAATTATTCATTTCAAGAGTGTGGAACACATTCATGTTCGAATCTAATTTCTAATCATTTTGGAAAATACTTAGTGAAAAATTATATAAAAATAATGAATTTTTTTTTAGTGAAATATTATATAAAAATAATTAAAATAATGAAATATTTTTTATGACATTTTCTATAATTATCTATATGTTTTAATAATTCTATTTAATTTTATAAAACAAAATGCTATTTATAAAAACAAATTAGATGTAATTAAAAATAGATTAAAAATAAATTTAATATAAATTAAATAATAATTTTGTATTCATCTTTATATTTGTATAAACGAGAGCCACCAAATGTTCTAATTTTTATTATTGAAAGAAATATTTAAAATAAAAGAATTTATATAACTAAGATCATGAACTTAAACCAACTTCCATTTATTTTGGATTAAATATTAATTGCACTTTTATCTCAATAATATAATTTCCATTTAATATTAATATATTTTCCATTTGCCTATATATTAATAATAAAAATATTAATATATTTTTCATTTGGCTATATATTAATAATAAAAATATAAAAACAATGTATTTATAATCGACATGTTCTACAAATTTTGTTTGATTAATGTTTATGGTTTGGAAAAATAAGAAACTACATTTGTTTCATTAGTGTGTTTATTGTTTTTTGTTTTTTTATTGTTTGGAAAAATAAAAAGATGGATTAACCAACTTTTATTTATAAAGAAATATAATGTTTTTTTATTTAATAAAAAACATTAATTTTATAATTGTAAAATATTTTAAAGAGTCAGCTAAATTTAGACTATTTGTACAGATTTTTTCCATGAAATTTATGACTAAAATTCTTAAAATTACTGAAATTGCAATTTGAGATTGTTGAAATTGCATAGTTAGGATGCCCTAGATGTTTTGCCCACATCCCTGAATCTAATTTTACAATCAAAATTGCACTTTCAATAACCAAAATTGATATTTTAACAAAAATTCCCTAACATGATTCCCATAGACAACAAAGATGCAAATGATATAGAGCTAAACTCACTCCATATTTCATAATTATTTATAATTTAATTTAAAAGATAACATTAGTTGCATATGCATGGCTTAACAACGTGACAATTAACGGAAAGGAGTACACAATTTTTTTTGAAAGGTAAGTTTGTGAAAGATATCAGTCTCCTTCATTCCTTCCCAAACATGGCAAAATCTCTCACATCACAATGGACTACCACAATAGGAAGAGCATTGGAAAGTCAAGGATGGCCTCAATTCTGCATTCACATATATTTTTTTGTTTTTCATGTTTTCTTTTGTTTGCATCTTTTGAATGACAATGTGTTTATATAATATTCAACATTCAACAATGTGTGTATATATGTATTTGTGTTTGTTTTAAGTTTTCATAATCTTTGTGGAGAATAAACAGAGGATGACCCTCATAATTATTGTTAATGGCATAATGATGAATGGTTTAGAATGGTTTCTTGCAAGTAGACGGTCAACGATGATTGTAATTATATATATAAAGTTTAAAATGTATGTTTTTAATTTTTTTTAAATGAAATATAAATAAATAAAAATTCTATTCATTTTTATTATTCATTAGTTTGATTTATTTAAAATTAGTAAAAACTTTATTTAAAATTAAAGTAAATATGCACATTTATAAAAATGTAATATAAACATTATTTTACAAAATTAAATTTAAATTAATGTAAATAGATTATTCATCTTGGAAAAAAACTAATTAATTTTTTATTTCATCTTAAACAATATCCCTTATATCTATATCATAAAATAAACTCTCCCTATCAAATATACTTAAAAAATATTAACCCTTTGATCTTGTTGGTTTGTGATTAATGTTAAATTTTGAGGTTTTATAAATACTTAGTCTCTCTAAACTTTTTGATCAGAAATCCCTCACTCTTTTTCCATTTCTTAATGATGAACAAAAAAAAAGTCATTCAATAAACCTATTGCCATGGATCATGAAGATTATCACTCATGAGAAGTGAAAATATTAACCCTTTACATTATATAAAGCGTACTTTTCTAGATGAAAAAGTGAATACTATTAATTAAAATAATATTTATTTTAAATATTAGTATTTTAATTAATGTTAAAAATATTAATTTATGATTATTAATGTTCATTAAAATTAGCTTTAGAAGTAAAAATTCATTTGGTTTTCTTTAAATTTTTATTTGTAGTTAAAGGTTTGTAAAACTTTGTACTTTTATTTTGAATTAAAAAGTTTATAAGAATTTATTCTTATTTTAACAATGTCAATTTTATTTTATAAATATTTTTGAACTCTTAAAATAAGTTGATCAATCACTAATAAAAAGAGTGATCTGTATACCAACCTCTCTTAAAATACAAGTTGTTTTGAATAAATACATAATTGTGTTAAAATATGTAATTTTCAAATCAAATTATTTTTTAGTTAATATAAAATATTTAATATAAATTTTAATTTCGAGAAATTACAATATATTTTGAATAACATTAATTAAAATTATTATTCATTCTTAAAATTACAATATATTTTGAACTACATTAATTTTTTTAGGAGCGAATGCAATACCATTATTGTTAATTAATTACTTGTGCAATGTGTCCTTAAGGGAATAGAACCCGCGACATTTCAACCAAAAGTTCGAATCATAAACGCATTCATAAAATATTTTGTCAAAAACTCCACACTAGGGGAATTGAACAACTATAAAACACCAATACAGATCGATACATAGAGAAAAACAAAAGCAAGTATGTTAGAAATAAAAAATATGTGTTAAAAATTAAATTATCATTAAAAATATTATATTATTAAAATTAATAAAATTAATAATGTATAAAAGTTCAAAATATTATAGAAAGATTATAATAAAAATAAATTATTAAAACTCAAATATTAAAAAAACTTTGGTGATTGTTCTGATTCAATTTCCAACCAGCGCATTCTGACGCACCGACTATATTTACGCCCAATATCAAATCCATGGCGTTCAGGTAACAAAAGATAATTGACAAATTGACAATAACAGAATTATTCCAACCCGCTAAAACGAGCAGAGAAATTGACAATAACAGAATTGAAAATGTTTTTAGTAGTGTTTTGATCTATTTGATGAGGGCTACAGGGTTAAAACGATCATAGAAAATTGAGAACAATAAGAGAATTGAAATCGTTTTTAACTGACTTTTGATCTATTTGTTGAGGGCTAGAGGGTTGAAATGATTAAGAGAAATCATAAATTATAACGAAGACTGTAAAACCAAATTAAGTTATAACAGGAATCGTAAATAGCAGAAAAAAGGAGGATTAGTTAAATTACATGTTGTATACTATTTGAGAAAAACAGAGACAGAAATAAAGAAATTAAACCCGAAATAAAGAAATTATATGAGAAAAACAGAGACAGAAATAAAGAAATTAAACCCGAAATAAAGAAATTATATGAGAAAAACAGAGACAGAAATAAAGAAAGTAAAGGAGAAAAACAGAACAAAGTTTTCAAAGAAGGAAAGAAAGTACTTATCTGTCTAAAGACTGCTCTAATCTCCCCTTCTGTGCCATGTCACCTGAGCTTCATTGCTTTCCGATCTTGTTCGACCCACTTTCCTTTTTCGATCTTCATTGCTTGGAAATAAGAAAAACAACTATGATGTTTCATAATATTATATCAATAAACTACAAATAGTAAATCTAAATGGATTGAAATGGCAATTAACAGTTAATCTATATAGATTGAAATTGCAATCAATCATCAACATATGGACAGATCTGTAGCAGAGCAGCTATGCATTCCATCAATTTAAGTAATTATAATCTCCTACCTCACTGTCACCACTCTAAGTGAGCTCGATGTAAAACCCATTCCTCAGATTCTGCTCGTCCCATTTAAGAAATGTCAAGAAGAAATATCATGTAATTGCATCTCCCTCCCTCTCCGTTATCACATTTAGCAAGACATTACATTCAAACAAAAATACTGAAAAAAGAAACAATTAAAATACAGACAACATAACATTCAAACAAACAAAACAAAGGAGCGCTCCAAAGCATATAAGACCACACCAAACATGAACTGAGAGGAAACGAAGCAGAGAGTGCAGAAAGGAGATTCAAATTCACCAATGAAAATGCAAGACAATGCTTCAATAAATGTATGTTCACTATTTTATAGGTCATTGCCGTGCTGCGCTATTCCAACGGTAAGGTTTTTTACTTCATTTATAGCCATTTGACAGCTTTATTGGTCATTGTCGGGCTGCTCATTTCCAACTATATGATTTTCTTTCATTTATAGCCGTTTGACGGTATCAAGTTTGTTAGAATCGAAGCTTCTTGAATGGATATATTTGAATTTGAATTCACCTTCAAAGTGAGGATTTGAAAAACTCATATGCCCAGCATATTATAATAATTACACATATCATAGGACATGGGAATGATACTGTGGAACACATTCATGTTCAAATCAAATCTATATTCATGTTAAAAAATGCCTAATGATATAGAAAATATTATAATAGTAGTTATTTATATAATAAAAATTAAATGTCATTTAAGTCTTTTTATTAATACCTTCATCTTATTTATATATCTTTATGGTCTATATAACCAAATATATTAAAAATATATATATTAATAATAAATTCAATATTGTATAATGTTAAAAAAAAATTATTATCAATTTTTATATTTGTATAAAAAATGCTTTATCTATTATAAAAAAAATTAGGAAATTGAGTTAAATCCTTGCTTTAAGGATGAAAGTCACTTTCTCTTAAATAATAGTTTCCTAATATTTGTCACCTTGGAATGCTTCTTACTAAGTTTTTTTGAACATCAACATAAACTTTTAAAATAATTAAGTAATCATCTTAAGTTCCAAAAACCATGTTAGTCTAAGTAGATGTTAACTACCATATAAATATATATATAATAAAATTTAAACAATATAATATCATGTAATGATGATGATCTTGATTTTATTCCTTAATACATTATATTTTTTATTTTTTTTATTTTCTAGATTATGGTAATAGCAATTCCCTAATATTTGCCATCTTGGAATGCTTCTTACTAATTTTTGTGAGCATCAAAAAAAAATTTACAACAATTAAGTAACCATCTTAAGTTCCAAAAGACCGTGTTAGTCTAAGTGGAAGTTATCTACTATATATATATAAAATAAAAATTAAACTATATCATGTAATGTAATCATGGTGATGTTGATTTTATTCCTTAGCATATTATATTTTTTATTTTCTAAATTATGGTTGACCTAATTATAATATTTTTATTTTATTTTATCATATAATTTTTTTAGGGCACCACCACTTCTCCTAAATTTATATGTAATTATACTTTTAATATACCTATTTTGCATATCCATTTTAACATAAAAATTTATATCTCATTTTTATATTATATATTAATAATAATATAATTTTAAAAAAATATCATCCAAGATGGAAGAGTTCATTTGTAACAAAATGAATGGTGAAGTGAAGGTGTATACCATAGCATGTATGGATTGTATCAACAATGTAATGATAGGTCAATTATTTAGAGAAAAATCAATCTGGCAAATCGTATTGTTCATTCCATTCAAAATCATTTTTTTTCCTGAACTAAAAAGCCTAGAGTTATCATAACTTATTTTTCAATGAAAAAAAATCCTTTTCATATGATTGGCTTGTTTTTAGAACTTGGTTATAAATAACTTTGTTTTACTTTTACATTATATATATTATTATTTTTTCATTTTAATTTACTAACATAAACTTATATTACAATACATTATAATCTTATTCAAACTTCCTTAAAGTGTACTTAACTTTTTGAAAATGAAGAAATATTAAAATATTAAAATTTTAATGATATTTATATTGATATTTTTATACACAAAGTTTAAACATGTTGAAACATATAAATAAATAATAATATTGTTATTTATTTTTTAGATTAATTCATTCATTTAATAAATTTAAATTAAAAAATAAATGTTAATGGATATAGTTGTAAAATGTTAATATAAGAAATATTTTAAAAAATCAAATTTAAATTAATGTAAATGGCAAAAAATTATTTTTAATTTTTAATTTCATTTAAAACAATATCTCTTATATTTATATAATTAAATATTCTTATTAACTAGTATAATTAAAAAATATTAAGATTGTAACATTCTCTAGGTTACCTCTATTCTATTGCTATCAAAATACAAATAAAAGATACAATGTGAGCTCAAGGTTATGGTCTAGTCGTAATGCATTGTAAGTAATGTTTTGTGAATTCCTTAAGTTGTAATTTTATTTTGTTGACTTAGGATAGTGAAGGACTTGACTAGAGTGAACCTTTGAGGCATGAATCCATTAGGGAGAGAGTGAAAGGCTAGAAAGCATCAAAGTTTAGGGTTGATGATGGGACATCATCTTTGTGCATGAGCACAGGAAGATGGATGAACTCTTAATGTTTATGAAGTTATGTAAACTTATATAATTAAATAAGTCTAAAGCATTAAGTGAATCTCTAAATTTAACTTAAATGAGATTTAATGGGTAAATATATCTATACTATTATTGTGATTAAATAAACACAATGACTTTATGATATTATATTGATAAAAAAAAAGGCATTATTAATAAAATCCTAAACTTTTGTTTAAAACAAAAAAAAAATCTTAAAAAACACTTTTCGTTAACAAGTTTAAATTAGCCCCCATACATACATACATATATATATATTAAAATTTGATACTTATATTAAAGCAATGATTTTTTTAAAATTAATATAAAATGTGTGTAATATAAAGCAATGATTTATTATCAAGTTAATATAAAATATATGTTATGACACATTAGAACTTTATATCAAAAAAATGTGATTAATTAAGAGATTAATTAAAAAAACCGTTAGAATAAATAAAGCGACGGTGGCCCACTCTAGAAGGAGAGGGATCGAGAGGGTTGTGTGAAGAGTGGTGCATTGGGGAATCCTCCCTGCGTAAGAGCAAAGAGATGGACTTTTTTTCGGGGAAAAAGAGATTTGATTTAGCTTTCTATTGAATACGTGGGAACAACAGAAGGCGGGGAAAGTGGACGAGAGGAGCGAAGATTTTTTCTAGGGTTTTCCTTTACCCTACTACGTCACCGAACTACATCACAAAACGTAATCCTTCGCATTGATGAATTTGACAGAAGGATAGGTTTTCACTTTATTCGAGATCTTGTTATCCGATATTCTAATCATCCTACCACTGGGTCATTGATTTGGTTTCCCTCTTGCGGCGGTTGGGGGTGACATGTCTCTAGATCTGCAAGTATGTCGCTTCGCGCTATCAAGCACTTAGCTCATACACCGCCTAAATATTTCGGTGCAGTAAAGGCACCTCGAGGGAAAATAGTGGGGATTGATGACCATGTTCTTCCTTTGTGTGTTGATGCATTGTCGCCCGGGGAGGATGAAGGAGTGCTCTGTGCTGCAGATATGAGTAGGGATTATACTTCTATGAAACCTGATTTATCATTTTCGGCGTGTGATGGGTTTAATGTTGATAAGGGATTTGATCATTCTGTGTCATCTGGTAATGATTTTCTGAAGAACGAGCTGGGTAGGGGTTCACCGTTTGAGGATTTTACAGTACCTGTTGAGGATCTTTTGTTTAACGGTGAATAGGTTAAAAACGATCCGCAGATTAAGGACTTCTCTTTTGAGAAGCTTTTGGTTAGGGATAGTGTTTTCTTGGTGGCAGATAAACACCTAAAGAGGCTAAGACATATTATCAGGAAAGTTGGTAAACCTGTGATGATGGTTTTTGGTGAGGATGTTTGTTTGAATGACATTGTTTTGACAAACGCCACGACTCTGGTGGGAAGATTCAGTGGTCGAAAATTCAATTCTGTAGGTGTCAAGAATTGGGTAGCTATTTCTTGGAATGATCGTATCAGTCTGTGTCCGGAAGTTTTCATTCTTCCTCTTGGATGGATTGCTTTCAAATTCCATACCGAAGATGATGCGGCAACAATTCTTGCTGGTGTTTGGAGATGGAAGAATGATGGTCTATTGTTGAAAAGATGGTCTCCTTTATTTGACTCGAGAGTTGAAAGGTATGATTTACTACCAATTTGGGTTAAGCTTCTGAACTTGCCATTTGAATTCTAGTCTGTCAATTTCTTCAAGTTGATTGGGAATACGTTAGGAACTTTTTTGGAGGCAGATCTTTCATTTCTTGATTCGGGTGTATGTTGTTTGGGTAAAGGTCTGGTTTTACTTGACCTAAGGAATGGTTTAGCAGCAGATATTTTGATTAAGAAGGGGGGTTTTGAGTTTCACCGGCAATTAGATTACATGGGAATTCCTTTCCGCTATAACAAATGCCATGCTTATGGCCATTTGATCCCTAAATGTACTTTACCTTTTAGTAAATCTTTTAAATCTACATCTACTCCTAAGACTAAATCCTTCTGGCATGTTAAGAGCACTCAAGTTTTATCTGGGGAAAAAGATATTTCTGTCTTTGATGAGGTTTTGGTGGAGGGATTGATGGGTAGTGATTCTGTTTCTGGCATTGATAAACAGACACCTATTTTGGATTCGCTGAAACCACTATGTTTCACAGTTACTGATAACCCTAATTTACTACTTGAGAATTTTATGGTTTCTAGGGATGGGGTCGAGAGATACAAGAAGGATTGATTGTCCTTTGGGGAAATTAGGGTTTGTTTCCCCTGTCAAATGTAATATATCATTTGATGGTTATTTTTTACGATCTTGTGTTAAGGTTAAACCATTTTTAAGTGATAAAGATGGAGGTCTTAAAGGGAATTATATTCCTTGTGCAGACCCTAGTGGTGAACATACGGTTCTTATTTTTGATGATAACATTGTTTCTGGGGCACTTAGAGCTGTGCATTCCCCTTTGGGTGATTACTTATGATTGTTATGACCCTTAATTGTAGAGGGTTGGCTAGTTTGCTCAAAAAACTAGCCGTATGTAGGATGATTGATGAACATTTTATTGATGTATTATTCCTACCAGAAACTATGTGTGGAGGTGAGTTGTTGGCGTCTGAGATGGAATCTATGAATCATGGATGGAAGTTTTTATCTGTGGATGCTAAAGGCAAATCTGGGGGGTTAATTCTAGGTTGGCGAATGCGTCATTTTTAGTTGATTAATGCTTGGGAGATTGGCTCTGGTCTGTGTGCTTCGTTGCATTCTGTTGAGCTCAAAATGACGATTGTTTATCTTAATTTTTATGGACCTTATGTGGATAGAGAAATTTTTTGGTTTAATTTGTTTAAAGTGGAGGGTCTGATGAGTTCTAAATTGATCATTGGTGGAGATTTGAATTATTCTGTTGGTTTATCTAAGATTTGGGTTGATAAGGCTAGAGTTGATAACTTATCTGATTTCTTCATTAGGCAGATGGGGGATGTTGGTCTTGTGGATATTGCCCCAACTATCTTACTTCCTACTTGGAATAATCAGAGAGTTGGGTGTGATAATATTTGTAAGAGATTAGATAGGTTTCTACTTTCTTCTGATTTTCTGGACTATGATTTTCATTTTAGACAATGGATTGGATGCGGTGGGGATTCAGACCATAATCCTATGTTTATGCAAGTCTTGAATAAAGATTCTAGACCCTGCAGTCCTTTTAAATTTAATGCTTCTTGGTTGGAGGATGAAGACTTTATTTCCCTTTTAAAATCCACTTAGATGGGATTTTCTGATAACCTTGAGTTATCTCCTACTGCGCACTTTGGCTTAAACCTTAAGAAAATTAAAGATGTGTCTATTTCTTGGTCGGTTGCGAAAAAATTACAAGAGAATAAGGACTTAGTGGACATTGAATCTTTAATGGCCGAATTTCTTCATAAGATGGGTTTTGGGTTTGCATCCGAGGATTAGTCTTCTTTGGTTGATTTGGAATCTCGGAAGAGGAAAATATTATTAGAACGTGAATAGGATGCCAGAATGAAAAGTAGAGATTTGTGGCTTTTGTGTGCGGATGACAATACCCCTTTCTTCAACAAGTATGTCAATAACAGGAAATTTATTAATTCAATTTGGAATATAGCTGATGGTGATGGTAACATGGTTGAAGGATTTGAGGCTATAGCAGAGGCTGGTGTCAAACATTTTGAGTCTTTATTTCAGGAGGAGAGTAATCTCCATCTACCAGAAGTTGTTATGAGTGCTGGGTAATTTCCCACGTCCATAACTGAGGAAGAGAATGAAGATCTTATAAAACCAATTACATTACAGGAAATCCAATCTATTCTTACTATGAGTAATAATGATAAGAGTCCACGATCGGATGGCCTACCAATCGAGGTCTATAGGGATATTTTTGTGGATTTATTACGAGTTATTGAAGATTCACAGAAAAATGGTAAAATCCTTGTTGTTTTTAATTCTACATTTCTTGTTCTGATTCCTAAGAATAATCATCCTACATGCTTTGAGGACTTCAGGCCAATATCTCTCTGTAACTATTGCTACAAAATTATTGGTAAGATCATTTCTACTCGCATTAGAAATGTGTTGGGTCATTATATATCCTATGAACAGTTTGGTATTTTTTATCCCAAAAAGCTGTGAAGCTCTATTAGAGTAGTTGGGGCTGGCCAATCCTGAATGACTTGGATCTTGGTTGGATCCACATGTACCCCATAGTCATCAATAATGTATCCCTGATACTAAACCTGGGTCATGCCAAAAGTGCACTTGTCCAAATTGGCACACAACTTGTGTTGCCGCAATGTTTAGAGGACCTGTCAGATGTGGTGGAGGTGCTCTTCCCAATTCTGGCTGAAGATCAGGATCTCATCCAAGTACACTACTACAAATGAGTTGGTGAATGGCCACAATATGTCATCCATTAGTCTCATGAAGGTTGCAGGAGCATTCATCAACCTGAAAGGCATGACCAACCATTCGAAAAGGCCCTCCTTGGCTTTGAAGGAAGTCTTCCACACATCTGTCGGCTCGATCAATACCTGGCGATACCTGCACTTTAAGTCGATCTTGCTAAAATATTTTTCCCCTTTAAGCTGGTCTAGGAGGTCATCAATCCGTGGGATCGAGTACCTATTCCGGACAGTGATCTTGTTCAGCGCCCGATAGTCAATATAGAGTCTCCAAGTCCCATCCTTTTTCTGTACCAACACGATCGGGCTCCCATAGGGCGATGAACTTGGCCGGATGTGACCCTTCTGCAGCAACTCCTGAATTTGCCTCTTGATTTCATCATTCTCCATAACAGAGCGGCGATAGATCGGTCCATTGGGCAGCGATGCACCTGGGGTCAAATCGATGGGGTGCTTGACCTGACAGTGGAGAGGCACCCCGATGGGTGAGGTGAATATGTCCCAGTACTCCTCCATGACCTTGTACATTTGTTGTTGTCGTGCAGAGGGGCCCTATCTGGAGATTGTGGCCATGATATTCTTCTTTCCCTGAGGGTGGATCATCAAGAAAACAAACTTCCTGATTTTGGAAATGATCTTACTGCATTGTTTTGTAGTAACCAAAGAGATAGTGGTAGGGGGTGGTACCTCTGGTATCCTGTACAAATTATTTCCCAACATAATAATAACAGCATGAGGCCGGGACTCATACAATGCATGTCACTTCCATAAGTATGGTTGACCTAATAATACATCATAAACATCAAGAGGAGCAATATCACATAATACCTCATCGTTGAAGGGCTTGATGATGTAGGGAAGGTGGCACTGTTGGCTGACGCGAAGATATCGTCCTTGGTGAAGCCACCCGATGGTGTACGACTACAGATGTGCTGTGGTCGACAAATCAAACCGCTTCACGACCTCTGCTAAAATTAGGTTCTTTTGGCTCCCACTGTCGAAGATGAACTATAGTGGGGAACCCTTTACCCACATCTAGGAGTGGAAAAGATGCTCCTCCTCCTCTAAATCTTCGGGTTCTTCCTTTTAGATCTTCGTGGTGGCAACGATGTCGTTGGGCTCTGAATCAATAATCTTCTTCCCTCTGTCATTCCCCTTCATGGGTTTAGATTCAGTGTTAGAGTATGCATATGATTCAGAAGCCTTTATCTCAGCCACCAGTGACTGCTTAGCTCGAGGGTGAATCCACGGACCTGGGTAACACTTTTTGGCAAGCGGATTTCGGCAAATGCAAAAAAATGCACCTCGGTCGAGGGCTTGTTAAACCCTCGACCGAGGTATTA
>LPNX010480544.1:22755-76162 GCA_001517045.1 Pseudotsuga menziesii
AGGGGCGGCAGGCGCGGGTGGGATCCTAGTGGATCCCGGAGGACAAGTGGAACATAGATTTGCCTGGGGACTCGGTCCTAGAACTAACAATGAAGTAGAATGGATGGCTCTACTTCAGGGTCTTCATCTTATTCAGGACAAAAAACTTCAGAAAGTTCTGGTCTTCGGTGACTCTAGGCATGTCATCTATAAGATGATCAATGGGTATCCCTCAGGTGATATCAAATGTCGCAGATTATATAAAAAGGCTAAACTCCTTCTATCCCAGTCCATCGAGTTCTATCACATTCTTTGCCAGAATAACAAAGATGCAGACGTCATGGCAAATGTTGGAGCCGGTCTTCCCCAAGGCCATCTCAGTCAGGATGAGAAGCCTCCTTTTTTCAAAGTCATTCCATGAAGAGAGGATTAAGAATACATAATCAAATCTATATTAGGCAAGTCCATGAAGTGAAGCTCCTTACTAAAGGGGAATACATTTGGATGGTTAGTATTTTTTTATCTCCTTTCTTTCTTGTTTTTATTTCCTCCCGCCTTCTCCTTTATCCCTTCTCCCCATTTCTCCTTTTCCCCCTTATCCCTCTCCCTCTCCAACCCTTTGTCCATCTCTCCTCCCCCCGCCTTTTCCCCCCAGCTGGATTCCTCCTTCACCATCCTCTTGGCGGCTATCGGCATTTAAGGTTCTGTCCTGCCCTTTTCTCTGTGGTGGCCGCGTGGACAGTCCTTCCTCCCTCGGCAGCTGAGGGTATAACTCCATTCTATCTCACAATTAAATGTTTTACTTTCTCACACGATCGGGGGACTCCTTTCCTCGTCTTCATGTCGATTCCTAGCCTTATCTTGTCTCATGGTTTCTCTTCGGGTCTGAATCTCGACTCTGTTATCTTTCTGCAAGTGGTAGACGGAATTGGAAGGGGGAATTTGCAGGTAATTTCTCGGAATGGGCAGCCTTTCTTCCGAGCAGGGATAGAAGAAAGCCAAGCCCAGTTTTCCCTCTGTCAATATCGTCATCCATCAGAACCCTGGGAAATCGACTTTCAGGTGGATAATTGCTCAATTAAAATTGATAGGCAGGTAAGGGTTCTGGAAGGTCTTGACGTCGATTGGAAAAAAGACGCATTGGCAACCTGGTGGAGTTCAGACAATCTTTGTGGTTTTGCTCTGCAGTCTGATATGCTTGACCTTGGGGGTGATTCAGCCCTCCAACAAGAAAATCAGCAAGACCTTTCAGACATTGCAGCTTTCTCTGTGCACTCTCAGTTTTCTGGAATTGCAATTACGTCTGAATCTGGCAGAATGGCTCATCTGGGAAACAGCCTTGGGCTGCAGGATATCATGAAGAACTTGCGCAGGATATATGAGCTGACAGCTATTGGGGTTAAGGATAATAGGGACATGGCTAAGGAAATAAAGGAAATGAGTGAGACAGTGAGCAGGACATCTTTGGAAGTCAGCAACAATGGAGCCCGCACTGACGACTTGGAAAGCAATCTGCTCGAACTGTTGGGTAGAGTGGAGCGCATAGAGGAAGATCTTCAAAAGCTTGTTTCAATGAACCAGGAGAGCAAGGTCAATGGCGTCAATGACATAGCTGCTCAGCCTATGGAAGAGGAATCTGTCCTTCAGTCCCGGCCTCAGAAAGGCATCTGAATTCTATCCTCTGTTCTTTTTTGTTCAGTTTAGTATGGGATTATATACTCCAGTTTTGAATGGGTTATGTATTTCTGCTCGTTGCTTTGTAGACAGTTTGTAAGGGTATATACTACCCGTTTAGTTTACAGTTCATAAACAATCATTTGCTCTTTCTTTTGGGAATCGGATCATGTCTGGTTTGTAGCTTTTTTGCCGTGTCGGCTTTACTCCTACCTTCTATGCTGTACTGAATGGCTGTGCATAGCCTGTTAATATAAATCCCTTTCTGTTTCTGTTAAAAAAATATATATATTCTACAATTTGTTTTTTACTACAAGTCGAAATTCACATGGAATATATGCGTTTTGAGGGCTTCTATCTAGCACATGAGTAAAAAATCAGGTTTTCATCACCAAATTTGGCCAAAAAGTGTTACCCATCTTCATGGAATCACCCCCGACACTCACTTGTGTTGTGAGCGGGGCTCTTATGGAACTCACACCACTTTCCCGCTTCCTTCTTCGGCTTTGCAGTGTTGCTCTTTGCTTGCAGCTTTGGAAATTTTTCTTAAGTCGCCATGCCTTGCCTGTGTCCTTGGTTCTGCGGTTTGGGGGCACCTTTCCCTTACTTCTGATTCGCAGATCCAAAGTCTCGCTTTTTCTGTTTGAATTTTTGCTCAATTTTGGCAGCATACCGATATGTTGTACCAAGCAAGGAGATGTCGAGGAACTCCATTTCCTCCTGAATGTATCTATGCAAACAACTACGGTACTTCAGCACCAAATGTTTCTCTGAATCTTTGATTCCCAACTTGGTGCGCAGGGTATGGAACAAATTCGTCAGCTCATGCACATCTTGATCTCTTTGCTGTCGTAGCATAGTCCATTGGATGTACTTGTCCTCATAGCTCCCCATCGGATAATATTGTCCCTTTATGGCATCTCGAAAAGAATTCCAAGTGGTTATGGCTAAGAACAGAGAGGGTTCCTCCTCATCCTTTCTGTCACAGTAGGTTTCCCACCAGTCCTTGACATGGGGGGCGGCTTGAGTAGAGAAAAAGTAATCTTTTCCCAGTCAGAAAAGTCATGAACCAAGAAATATCCTTCTAATATATTCAACCATCAAATATGGGAATGTCGAAGTTTACTTGTACCTTAAAAGGGGTTGTACCTCCAGAGTGGCTGCTAGATGCAGATGCACTACCAGTGGGAAGTCGTTGAAGGATCTGGGCGAAGTTACCCATCATCACATTCCTTTGTTTTTCAAGGGCCTCCTCAAGCAACATTTTTATAGGATCTTCTGCGCCCTCATATTTCTTTTCGTCCCCCATGGGTGGCCGTCGGGATTTGCGAGGCTGATCTTGCAAAGGTTCAACCAGATCGAGCCCTAACTCTTTATACCCTGCACTTGTTGGGGACATGCAAAGAAGGATCGAGAAAGAGAAGATTGCTCTGATACCACTGATCCAGATTTATGCAGGAACGCAACAGAATACACAAATAACCATAGAAACAAATATGCAGCAGAAATAACACTTCATTTCATTAATCAATAACCGAAACTTGTTTACATACAAAATGGAAATAAACTAGCTAGAGTGCTGGTAGTTTATCTCTGAGAAGAGATGTGGCGGCTACATGCCTCTGAACTCTATGTTACAATGAGGCTCGAAGGCCTATATATTATTGAGAAACAATGGAAACCCTACACATCCAAAAACCTAACCCTAGGAGGTGAAATGCCTTAATGTGGGCCCTGTTGGGTAACTTGATACATCAATTTCCCAGGGTCGTAACTTTAGCATACTACCTCCGTTTGACGCGCATGATACATCATTAGAAAGATCTATTTAAGGAATACATCCATAAACAACAAATATCAAATTCGGAATGGACACATATCTGCCTGACCATTCGATGCCAAAAAAACGTCGTTTAGGGCCTCAAAACAGCTCTGGAAGTTTAGGACCCGAAAACTGCCAAAAATAGTAAATTGTGCTACAATTAAGGAAACTGGAAAACTGAAAGAAACAGTGGTGGGGGTCTAAGAGGAATAGGTGGGTGGCCACCAATACCCTCTTGGATCATTAAGAAAACTTAAAACAGAGGCGGTATTTTCATTTGGAGATCATACTCCTAAATTCGTATGTCAACTAGGAATATAGTATGCAGAGTATAGAGTGTTAAACAACGCAAATATATACTGTATTCATACATCATATCTACTCACCAATTTAAACACATGACAAGAAATCGAACCAATTATTCGATATATAAAAATGTCAAATCTTTTATGCACAAAATAAAGATACAAAGGGAAAACGACCGCCCAGTTAAGTACTCTCTGAAAGGCTAATATCAAGCTATTACACAATGAGAATAATTCTCAGCATAAAACAAATCTTGCCTAAATGAAAATAAAACTACATGGGATTTTCTTTGAAAAGAACAAATACATTCTTGCGAAACAAATTGCATAGAAGGATCACCCCTGCTCATAGATACCAACCCTAAGTCTGGAAAAAGTAATCATTTCCAGGAAAGGGGAAATATTATTACCGATTTATAGAACATGCAAACCTTTTAATATTTCACTTACTGGTCTCCCAGTAGCAATCTCTTTCCGATCTGTTGAGTATCCTTCGATTCCTTCCTTCCTTGAATATAAAAACCCCAACATGAATCTTTCCCCAATTTGTTTTCTCCTCATCCATCATCGCCATGGATCCACAAAAGTTATTTTATTGGTTAGTCTTAACATCTTCATGCTTTATAGCTTCATGTTGAGCCCAAAATAGGCCCTAGTGTTGTCACTTTTGTGCTCTGATATTATCTGTCACACACCCATATAAGTCCCCAAAAAAAATTTCCATCCGAAAGACTAATTATATGTTAACATTACCACGATTGCCTCAATGTTAACTAATCTAATTAGAGATTTTCTTTCTATTTTTATTTAAATTGTAAAACACTGATCCTTAGGAAAGACCTTCAGCTTTGCATCAGGTTTTAAAATTCAACAAGAGTTGCTTCTATCTATGGGAATGAAAAGAAGATTACCTCCTTAGCTTATATTAACCCTGCTCATCTTTAGGAAAGTGAAGGGGGTACACCATTTCCATCTTAGCAAATAGTTACATTATACTGAAATTTTACAAGGTATTTCCTACGATTGTAACCCCATCAAACTTATATTTGTACAAAAACAGAGAATGTATGTTTAATGTAGAAGTTGTTCCCATTTCTAATAGTAGGTACTTTATGTAAGTGCACAAGGAACCTTTAAAATAATTACCTCCCCTCATGATATTATACATAAGCAATCATTCTTGTTTTCAACAATGCTTAATGCATATAAGTTTTCTATTTGATGGAATCCAGTACCGTTTGACCTAGCATAAACCACAATATCGCCAATGATGAAAAGGTACATAATTTACAATATTACAAATGATGAAAAGATACACAAGTCATAATATCACAGATGATGAAAAGATACATAACTCACAATATACATAAGTCACAATATCACAAAGGATGAAAAGCTACATAAGAGACACAGATGTACGTGGTTCACCCCATCCTTGGGGTTACGTCCACCAAAAATTAGTTACCTTCTCTATTAAGGAACAACCTTTAAAGGTATACAATCCACATCATATATGATTTGTTAACTTTTCTCTTTTCATAGTTTCTCATACAATCGGAGGAAACTACTACATCTTTAGCCTGAGGCCTCTATAACCCTAAAGGAAACTATGGGAAAAATCCGTGCAAGAATGCGTACCTTTCAAATATTTGTATAAATTAAATTAATTTTAAATAAATTAAATTAAATTTGTATAAATTATTTAAAAATTAAATTAAATTTGTATAAATTAAATTAATTTTAAATAAAAAAAATAAATAAAAAACTTTCAAAATTATATGATTTAATATGATTTCAATAGAAATAATATAAAGTTATTATGATAATAAGGTGAGGATGGTAATAGTAATAATATAGAGTTAGGGTTATACTAGAAAGAATTTTAATGAAATTAAACATAAATTTTGATTTATGTAAAAAAAAAATTGAAGTGTTTGTTGATATAGTTTCGTTTAAATTATAATAATATTTTTCTAAAAAATTCGAATGTATAAGTAATTTATGTGAATATGTAGTTTTATTTAGTTAACATATATATTAGTATTGTTATTAGCCTATAGTGGTAGGGTAATTGGTATTTATGAAGGTTAAGTTACCACAAGTCATTTATCAAATTCTTCTGGGGTTAATGGTGGGAGCCACCAAAAAGAGAATTAAACTCATCTATAGAGCATTGGAGGTCCTCATCTTTTTACAAAATTATAAACTTAGTGACAAAGAAAGTCCTAGTTACAAATAAAATGCTAATATGGTTATTATATACTCATCTTCTTACAAATTTAGTGACCTAAAAGGTCTTAGTTGTAAAAAAAATTACTAATATTGTTATTATAAACTTATTGATATTGTTATTATGTTTATTTATGTGATATGATGTTTGCAAGTTGCATGTTATTATAAACTTATTAATAGTCTATTTATGTGATGTGATGTTTCCAAGTTGCAGATTTATGAGATAAAGCCTTATAACAATCTCTGGGCGCTTTAAGAAAAGAATGCACAGTTTATTCAGACCACTACGACGTTTCCTTAAAAGAGTGCCAAAAAATTTTAAATATGAGAAGTCTGCGAAGACAAGTTTATTTAAGAATAAATCATTTCAAATGAGAGAAGTCTAGAAAGACCAGTTCATTTAAGATTAAATCATTCCAAATGAGATTAGCTTATGCTCCGACAACAATAACAACAAGGGCCACAAGCAACAAAGTCCCTGCCTTTAAAAAAAATAGGAAGAAATTGAAACGGATCTTTATGTACATTTTGCATGTGGAATACATCTCCTCTAGGATACAATCTTAATCAGGCCCATGAAATAAACATGTAACACAATTTTCACTCTCACTTCTAAAGCCACACAAAAAAACAGAGCCAAATGTCAGTAGCGAATACAACTGTTTCTGAATATATCAAGGTTGAAATTTTAGTAGCAGTTCTTTGGGTGTAATTAATTAATTAAAAAAAAATGAAAAATGGAAGATATTGTTATTTATACCTATTTGGTGTCTTCCACATGATCAATCCAGTGATGAATCATGAATTGAATCCATGAGGAAGCAAGCATGCTGGTGTTCCCATATCAATCATTTGAGATTGAACAAGCAACTTTGTAGAAACTACCATGGTATCTAGCGTCAACACTTGTTTACATGGCAATATTAATCAATAAATGCAAGATGTTAATGTAAATTGCAACCTAATCATAAGTCATTCACTATACATAATTACATGGTCTTTCTGAGGAGAAGGAATCATATTTCGTCCAAAAAATGTGCCTTCACTTCATGTTTCCTTATTTAACAGATCATTCTAAGAACCCCAAGTAACCAAATCCTACGAACACAAGCACATGGAATCAATCCACCAAATGAAAAAAAATAGATTTATAAAATAATATTTTGGAATGATTATTATAAATGGAATGGACTTACAAGAAAGAGAATCCTGTCTATGAAATTCACCTCAAATATTGAGAGAAATAGTCCTATCAATGACTTGATGCTACATGAATATAACATCTTTGAATGAATTGAGCAAACCCATGCAAACAAGTCCAAGGAACACAAACAACTTATGTTAGACATAGAATTGATCTACCAAATGCATGATCTAAAATATATATACATTTCTAAGAGGCCATTTAAAAAAAAGTTAGATTTATAAGACATTATTTGTGATTATCATAAATGGTATGGACTTACAAGAAAGAGAAGGTTGTCTATGAAATTCATTCTTGAATATTCAGAGAAAAGAGTCACATTAATGAATTTACTGCAAGAATATAACATCCTTGAATGAATTAAGCATATCCCATCAATTTTTTTAAAGAGAAATATAGATAAAGATTGTAATTACCAAATTAAATTTGAAAATAGTCATTTAATACTAATGATCTTAAAAAAAAATTAGAAAATCCCCTTACATTAAGGGAAATTTCCATGCAATCATGTTCCAAAATTTTAGTTTATTTTTTTTATCAATTTTTTAATTTCTTAATTTTCATGGCATATTAACACTTAGATTTTAAAAAAATCATATAAAAAATAAAAAGTAAACAAAACCTTTAACTAATAAATATCTACATGTAGATTAACACCGAGTGATGAAGAAAAACCAATAATATCAAGTTTTGAAATTTCTAGTCCCTTGCACAACCTTGGACTTGAATGTGTAAAATGTGTACTCCCCTCAATTCTTCGAAATTTTGATAAGAATTTTCCTTTTTAAAATAGAATATACATGCATATAATCTAGATGGATGAACATGCAATCTTATAAAATATTTAGACGACCCTAGATACATCTCATCTCTAAGGATTAAACACAAGGATTGTCGTAGACATCTTTAGATCTAACTAGATAGCATAAAAAACTGACAAAACTTTTTACAACAAGAATATCTTATAATAAAAGAACACACACCTAACAACTCGCTATGGAATAACCATTCAAATTCCTTCCCCTCATGGTTATAGGTGCATGTGAATAAAATAACTTATAAATAAACAAATAACCTAGGTATTTTCCTTTTTGACACAAAGATATGTACTTTATAACGCTTGATTTTTGGAGACTATATTTCTTCTTCAAAATGGAAATATCAATGTACTTTATAACGCTTGATTTTTGAAGACTATATTTCTTCTTCAAAATGGAAATATCAATGTACTTCTTCAAAATGGAAATATCAATATATTTTTGAAGCGAACATTTACCAAGGCTTTCTTGTGCAGAAAACACACCACATTCCCCTTCCTTTGAGTTTCATTGATGATATGAAAACAAGGATGAGAGATATGGTGATTTAATAAATTATGATGCTTGATTTTTGAGAATGCAAACATTCTTTTATATTAATATCAATATATTTGATACATATGAAATAATTAACTATATACTTAATGTATGAAGGGTCCTCGTGTTTAGCAAAATGACCACCATGTTGGGTGAACTCTATGGGTTTATAATCATCCGAGTTCAAATTCGAATCCATTCTCCATGTCAACCAATGGTTCTTCCTCGATTTCTACCATAGAAGGAGGTATGGAAGTTAAAGGTGTGTCGACTTTTAATACTAACAACTCGCAGTAATCCTTGCAAATATTCCAGAGCATTTCGCCAGTTTTCCTCATGCTCGGTCTCCCTTGTCTAGAAAGACTAATGCATTCATATGCAAGTTGTAGAACTTTCTCAACTGGTAAAAAGCCAAAATCACATCTCCTTCATAATATTTATTTATAGCCTACGAAACAAAAATATAAAATTGTAAAAACCTTTTTTTTTCAAAGGAAAAAATACCAGTCTTTGTTATTCATAGGAATCAAAAGACATATTAAACATTTACCCTCTTTCTTGACAGAAAGGAACAATGAGTAGCTAATCAACATATAAACATAACAATGATCAAGCCTGCACTAACAGCCAGCGAGCAGAAGAAAATATAAAGTCTGATCATAGCAGACTTTTCTCATCATTCCTGAAATATCAAGTCAGAAAATGTTGTGTATCAGAGGATATCTCAAGCAGATAATCCAGAGCAAAACTAGCTAGCTGAAGAAGTCTCAACATGAAAGATAAAGCATAAAAATCAAATACTGAAAAGTCAAGTGCTGAACAGACAGAAGGAATTCAGCAGCTAAAAAATCATAAATTGGCCATGTTTAATGACCATGCCATCCAGTGTAACCCAAACAGTTACATTATACTGAAATTTTAAAAGGTATTTCCTACCATTGTAACCCCATCAAACTTATATTTGCACAAAGAAAGAGAATTTATGTTTAATGTAGAAGCTATTCCCATTTCTAATAGTAGGTAATTTATGTAAGTGCACAAGGAACCTTTAAAATAATTACATACCCTCATGATATTATATAGAATCAATCATTCTTGTTTTCAACAACGGTTAATGCATATAAGTTTTCTATTTGATGGAATCCAGTACCGTTTGACCCAGTATAAACCGCAATATCACCAACGATGAAAAGGTACATAAGTTACAATATTAGAAATGATGAAAAGATACACAAGTCATAATATCACAGACGATGAAAAGATACATAAATCACAATATACATAAGTCACAATATCACAGAGGATGAAAATATACATAAGAGACACAGATGTACGTGGTTCACCCTATCCTTGGGATTACGTCCACCAAAAATTAGTTACCTTCTCTATTAAGGAACAACTTTTAAAGGTATACAATCAACATCATATATGATGTGTTAACTTTCCTCTTTTCACAGTTTCTCATACAATCAGAGGAAACTACTACATCTTCAGCCTGAGGCCTCTATAACCCTAAAGGAAACTATGGGAAAACTCTGTGCAAGAATGCACACCTTTTAAATCTTCATTGATATATATATATGCATGTATAACTAGTTATAATATGGTGTAACCTTGAAATATAAGGTTGTCTGCATTCAATTCCGAAGTCATTATAACCTGAACTTTTCTGCTAAATCCTGGTTCCAAAAGGAATTCCAAGGGTTAATTAGTATGATTCAACAATTCTTTCTTCGCAACTATGCATGAACCAATGCTTCCAGACATATACATGAAATATGGTTGGAGTTGGGTCTACATATATATTTAGACTCTGAAATATCCCACTATTTACACTGTAGAATTGGATCTTACACTTGTAAAAGGCTTATAAGAATGCTGCGCATTGGACTAAGCAAACCTAGGTTAGTTATTTCAGTTTCAACCACTTGATACCAGCACATAGTTATGGAAAGGTGCGTCCCTTGTTTAAAAAGCATTCGTAAAAATCCAAGGTGCAAACAAGGGTATGCCAGATCGATACTTAAAGCAAACATACAGTTCACCACAAATCACATTTATTTTTTGATTGTCGGATCTGCAACAGACTACAAGGTGCAAACATTGAAAAGCAAGAATGATACCCACAATATAGCACAAATCGTAGCTACTCCGTCAACTGTCAAGAAAATCAGAGATAAGGAGCAGATCTTCCTCTGTTCGTCCCGATTCATTCAATCAATGGAATCAAATTAGAAACAAACATTGGTAAAAATGCCTCTCCATACTCCCTAGACGTATTGGGGTTCAAATCAAAATTCCAGGGAAAAACCAGGTCGTCTTTGCAGTGGGAGAGTATGGTAATCGATTCACTAAGTCATGCTCATATGTACATGCTTCCCACTAAGCGGAAGCTGTGGCTAAATTAAACTTAAGTCATAAATCCCATATCTAAGGGTTGTGCCAAACATACCGATATAATTATGATACCTCTCAGTTTTGGTTGTAAAAGAAGAACACCAACGATGGATCTATGCTCACCATCCAAAATTAAAGGAAACACAAAACCGCAGATCTACAATAACCAAACGCTTGCTAGGGAGGTTATTCAAATAATAGCATTTCCATAATCATAGCAGTCGTTAGGAGGGATACCACAATGATGTTGGTGAACATTCTAGCCATTTATTACCCCAACACACAAACTCTGGAAAATTTGGATTCACAATCATGTTTGTTTATCCAAGACGCAAGGGTCCTATTTATCATATAGGAAATTCAAACAATGGAAAAAATAAAATGGAAACAACAAGGCAAGGTAACTAACTCAGAGTTTTAACAGGCCGTAGTACCACACATGATTGATTTCCCTTTTTATAATGGGATATTTAATTCGAAACACTTATTGCAAATACCCTTATTTTCCATCTACATCTAATTCATCGTGCAAAGGATTAGATCGTGACTCTTGCTATAAATATTTGGTATCTAAATCTACTCCACTCTACCCACACCCAACATTTAAAATTGACAATACTTAAACGGGTACTTCAGATCTGGATCTGAATCATAAAACACATAGAAGTTTACGACGCAACTCGATAATCCATAGCATTTACCCTGAACCACCCTCGCAAGAAGATCCGGAGTTAGTTGAATGCTTATCTATGCAAAACCTAACTCTAGGCTATGAATACATCAATGGTACAAGGAGGACACAATGCAGGTATGGATTGTGATCCAAGCACACTTCAAATCTTCTAGAAAAATTTAGATCATACCTCACTCAAGAAATCCTGGCGACCGAATGAGCCAGATCTTGTATTCTGAAATTTCTTTGATCATTGGGACCTTCATAGGGGGGGATCACAGACAATCCTTCATTGTTGATAGGTTTGACTCTGCTAAGTCGATATGTCGTTAATGCACAGATTTTTCCCCTCATCCACACACAAATCTCAATACTCCCTAAGCGTAGGTATTTCTCCTTCCTGGACATGCACAGATCCCTTTTCTTTCCCCCCATAATGAATTTTGCACCCTCCATAAATAACTTCAGAATGAATGGTTTTCCCTTACAGTGCACCTCGTTCTCCACAAATTCGGGCAGTAAAATACGCCATTATCTTTTGTTCAGGGAGGTTTTCCCTCAAATTTTGTAATCAATTAATCACCTAGGGCATGCGTTCATCCCAACATCGTCTTTTGGCAACACTAATAACTTTCTCTTAAACCAAACTATATTTGTTAAGGAAATTATGTAAATTGTGCACTCAAATAACATTTGTCTTGGAGGGTCACTAAATCAATAGTTATTCACTTGTCAAAGAAGGAAAGAATATCCTTACCATAGGTAGATATATTTCATATAGAAGGGATTCTTCCCCCTTTTTTTTTATGTAAACGCCTTGATATAATCTATACAAAGTATTCTCCCTAGGTATTTAGGACTATAAGGGATCTTAAGAAATATATATAATTAAACCATATATACCTATATATAATTAAATCCACGTATTAAACATATGTATAAGTCTCTATAGGTAGATGGTATTTAACAAACGAGGTATGTTGAAGGTGCTATTTTTCTCTTATTGTTTTTTTGAGGAGACTATGACCCATAGTCCTTTGACAATTAGCTCCTTAGGTTCCTCTTCTCCTGGTCTTAAACCTTTTGATTTATTTTAACCCCTTAACTCTTCTATGTTGATGCTAAACTGAGTGCAACTCCTTCTATCCCAACTTAATCATATTAGGGTTAAGTACCAAGTTATGGTGTCTCAGTCGGAATAAGTTTTAGCGAAGCAAGTATCCTGGTAGGCGCAGATATTATATCTAAAGACCCAGAAGGTAAGTTAGTCCACTTCAGCTTACTTCAACCTAGGACGACACTTAAGACCTTATGTCGTTTAAGGAAGACGTTTACCCTTCTTCCAATTCCCAAAGACCCATACATTGTTTAACCTTCCCTAGTGGATTCAGTTGTGTGTTGTTTAAGTTGTGTCAAGGTCTCAAGTCTCCCAGTTCTATAACTTTTAGGGAATTCCCCATATAACATACAAGCTTTTACTTTTGGGGCCTTGGCCTTGAGATCCTCACCATAAAATAAGTACAATAGAAAATCAGAATTTACAAAATGTTCATGGTATACAAGAGGAATATTACAGTATTTCTTTTGGAAATGATATTTCCTTAACACATGTACTTTTTGTGGATGACATTATCATGGTTACTGATGGATCTGAACAATCTTTATCTTCTTTGTATGAGATCTTATTGGTTTACTATAAGGCTTCTGGTATGTAGATAAATGAAAAAAAATCTACATTATATTACTCTGGTTTGGATGAGTATGAGATCATTACATTACAGAATATTTTTTCATTTTCTGTGTTAACTATTAAGAATGGCAGTGGAATGGCATGAAGTATCTTGGTTTCTATCTTAAACCCTCCAGATACATTTTGAAGGATTGGGACTTTCTTATTGTAAAAGTGGAAAAAAGGATTATGAACTGGAGCTTTCGATGGTTAACCAAGGGAGGTAAGCTCACATTGGTCAAAGTTGTTCTCGAAGCTATCCTGATTTATTGGATGCATTTCTGGATCCCTGTGGGTATCTTTCAGAAGATTAGGAAGTTATGTTTTAAATTCTTGTGTTATGGACATAAGGACTCTGCTGGCCTACCTTGGACTTCTTGGAAAACTTTGGCTTGCCCTAAATTTTTGGGTGGATGGGGGTTGAAAATCCCTGTTGTTTTTGCAAAAGCTCTTGCAGCCAAGAGTGTTTGGAATCTTATTGCAGGTTCGAGACTTTGGGTTCAGATTGTAGTTCATAAATATGTTCATCCAATGTCTATATTGGATTGGATCAGAGTATCTGACAAGAAGAAAAATAATATATCTATATGTCGGAAAGCGGTTTTATGGGCTTTCGATATTATTGGAAATAATCTTGTATGGAAGGTTGGTAATGGTGTTGATCTGCATATTGGTATTGATCCATGGGTAGGTTGCAAATGGAGACATCATTTACCAACTTTACTGCTTGATAAATTACATTCTGCTGGTATTTACTTTCTTAAAGACATTGGAGGCCCTGGTATGATTCTTTTGAAGGAACAAGGGTGGTTATCTGCAAACAATTTTGGATTATCTGATATTCAATATATTTTATGTTGGAATGGTTTTCTAGCCATTTTCAAAGCTAGTCATGTAAGACTAACTAACAATGATGATATACTAGTTTGGAATTTGTCCAAAAATGGTAAATATTCTCCAAAAGAAGGTTATTTGCATTTGTTGGAGGACAGGAATGGACTGGATTTTTCCTAGTGGTGGAAAGTTTTATGGAAACTTAAGTGTCCCTTGAAATCAAAAAAAAATTGTTGGTTTATTTTTTCTGATAAGGCACTCACTTGGGATGTCCTGGTTAGAAGAGGTTTTGAAGGACCTGGTAGATGCTATCTGTGTAAATTGGAAGCTGAATCTAATTTCCATCTTGGCATGGATTTCCCTTTCACTAAGAGTGTTTGGTTAGATATTGAAGATAAGTTAAATTTCAGGAATCTTTGGTATGGGGAATCTGTGATAGCTTGCATGAAGAGCTGGTGTCTTAACATGGAAGTTAAGCATATTAGGTCTTTACCTATTATTGTTTTGTGGTTTTTATGTAAGGCTCGCAACCAAATTTGTTTTGAAGACCAATCCGTGATTCCATCTCAGGATTTCTCTTTCAGTCTGGGTATGTTGAGATCTTTTCCACAAGATGATTCTATTTTGAAAATTAGACCTGTCTTTGCAGAAAAAATTGACAAAACTTATCCTTGGGGTTATTTTGATGGTTCAGCAGCAGAGGCATCAACTTATTGTGGAGATGGAAGTATACTTTACATATCTGATAAACATTCTTTTTCTTTTAAAGCTGGATTAGGGGCCGGTACTAACAACACTGCTGAACTATGTGCTTTAAAGCTTCTACTTACTCTGGCCAGGATGAAGGATTATGCAAAATTACAGATATATGGTGATTCTCAGTTAGTCATAAACTGGGCCAAGGGTAAATTCAGAATGCATAACTTAGAATTATCCTTAATTCTTTGGGAAGTACACGGACTTTCTGACAGTTTTGAGTTGGTGCAGTTTCAGCATATTTATCGTGAAAGGAACAGTTTAGTTGATTCATTAGCAAAGGCTAGAGCGAGGGTCCCGAAGGGTTTCTGGCACATTAAATAATTACAAGAGGATACATCCTATGAAACATATCAGATCTTCTGAATAGTTTAAAATGACTATCTCTTTAGCTGTTTTTATTAATGATCTTTTGAAATTTGTTTTGGACTATATAGGGCTGGTGATGGTGAACAGATTGTAGCTGTTGTAGCAGCTTTTTTTATCATATGATTTTTGGATGGTGATGGTGAACAGATTGTAGCTGTTGTAGCAGCTTTTTTTTATCATATGATTTTTGGATGGTGATGATGAACAGTTGTTTATATGTTGAATGGATCTGATATATATCAATCTATTATGTTTTTCTGAGATACTTCTATTATGAACTTATATGAACTTATATGAGGATGATGATGATATATCATCATTTATTTTGATCTTATATGTGTATTATTTGATTTTGGTTTTGCCTTAGCAAATCATTGTTGGGATGATTCGATGCATGATCTTTTATGATCTATCGTATTGTTTTGGTTCAAAGAATCTCTTTGTACTTTGTTGAGAATGGACTATTAAGATCCATCTGATGAATGTAAATGAAATTTATGATTTTTTTACATGGATAAAAAAAAACGTGGGAACAACAAACAAAGATAAGTATTTGCCAATGGGGAATTCTCAATTGATGGGTACCTATGTTGAAGAGAAGATTTGGGATGAAAGAGTGTTCACAATTATGCAGTGTTAGAGAAATTAATGAGAGTAGTATAATGTTTTTGTTTTTCTCTATACAAATATAATAATGTAACCAGATATGAAATTTATTAAACATTTATTTACCTATTTTTTTTTTTAAATTTAGCTCAGTGAATTTGAGACTTGAGATATCATTTAATATGATTAAGTGATTTAAAATGATTAGATAATTTGAATAACCTTACTTTCATGTTACAAGGTTCATATGATTAATTATAACTTGAGAATGTTTACAATTAAATAAAGTTAGTATGGTTATTTGAAAGAAGAAATTATATTAATGCTCTATGATGGTTACATTAAAGTGAATATATAGAATTACAATAAGTGGTTGTGTAATTAGTGTAAGTAGTTATTATGGTTATGGAGTAATAATTTTCTAGAGAGTTTAATAGATAAATATATTTATTTGAGAGGATCTTACACCAATTACTAAGTATGATAAGTGAGAACCTTATTAAGAAACTTAAAATAGACTCATTCATTAGAGGAAATTTCAACTCAAAATGGGCCTTTTAACTCTAATTCAAATTCCATGTCATCATGTGTTAGCCAATGAAATTGATTTAAATTTGAAATACCGTATACCTGTCTTAAACACTTTTTTAATATAAATTTGGGGATAGGTATCATGAAAAAGACTAATTTTTTTGTTTGTATTTTTGACATCTCTCCCCGTGTTTTTACTCAAATTTCAATCAGGAGAGCTCGTTGGATGCGGAATTAAATTCTGCATCCAAGGAGCTCTCCCGATCAAAATTTGAGTAAAAGCACGAGGAGATATGTTGAAAATACAAACAAAAAAATTAGTTTTTTTCTTTTCTTCCTCCAAAATTAATAAATATTATTTTATTATTTTAACTATTATTTTATTATTTTTTTCTTAGGAGGCTCATTTTGAGTTGAAAATTCCTCTAATGCTAGTTGATTAATAGATAGCTTAAAGGTAATGGTTTAGAATCTTAATTGAGATTGAAGTCATTTAACATGATTATATATGAAATTAGTTTGATTTGGTTACATATTTAGAAGAAACCCTACATAAAGTAAGAGATAATATGTCAGTGCAAAAGACTACTATAGTCAAGATGTAATCCTACTCCTCATTTGCTCAAGTGGATAACAAAAGACTAAATACACAAAGTTGTATTTAGTTAATGATTTATCATGTCATGTAAATGAACGGTTTTAACCTTTTGGATTTGTTTGAATGAATTCTTTAAAAGAACATTTAAATTACGATTTGATTAACAACATAATGTTAAGCTTAATTCAGAAACTTTTATGTATAAGAAAAACAATTTATGAGTAGGTACTTGATTACAGTGATTTA
Source organism: Pseudotsuga menziesii (assembly GCA_001517045.1). Classification (NCBI taxonomy): domain Eukaryota; kingdom Viridiplantae; phylum Streptophyta; class Pinopsida; order Pinales; family Pinaceae; genus Pseudotsuga; species Pseudotsuga menziesii. The sequence continues at coordinate 40,066 of LPNX010480544.1, forward strand.
ATAAGCATTAGAACTAACTTATTGGTTTATTGGATTTTTTTTAAAGGCCCATTTCCCTAAAAGAATTCCTTCAGAATTTTTGGTATGTTACAAAAACCCTTATATTTTTCTAGATTAAAGAAAATTAAATTATCTATTAAAATAACACCATCTTATTTAGAAATATTAGTATTTTGATCAATGTTAAAAGTATTTGAAATATTAGTATTTTGATGAATGTTTAAAGTATATTAGATGATGGTGGTTATTAATGTCCATTAAAATTAATTTTGGAAAAAAAGGTAAAGAATTACTTGGTTTTCTTTAAACTTTAATTTTTATTTTTATTTTCAATTAAAATGTTGGTGAAGGTTTGTTCTTATTTTATGAATGTTTATTTTCTTTTAGAATTACTTTTGATCTTCTAAATTGGATTTTATCAATCTCTATTACCAAGAGTGACCTCTTCCTAGACTTCCCAATGTTATGTGAACCGGCAACCTCACTTAAGTTGCAAGTTGTTTTGACTAGAATATAAATACATAAATGTGTCAAAAATATATTATTTTCAAATCAAATTATTTGTTAATTTATTATAAAATTTAATTAAGATAATATCTAATATTTAGTATTAATTTTTTTTTAAATACAATATTTAAAAAACATGTGTTAAGTAACTTTTAATCTTGATTTTATACATTAAACCTAATATTATCTTAACATAAATACTTAATGTTATCATATGATGATGATGATGACAACGACAGCGACGACAACTTTTTGACACAAATAGTTATTGTTATCATATGTTACTCAATGATGATTATGATGATGGTCCTTTGAGACCCATTTGGTCTATTGGACCTTAAGAAAAGAAATAAATTAAAAAGCTTAGAAAGAAGTGTATCTAGGTCACCATAGTTTTGACAATTAGAATATCATGAAGGTTATAATTGTAGCAAAGAATAGGAAACTACGATTGAATGTGGGTGTACGTAGGGCACTCTAAAAGAAAGTGAGATTCATCGTCAAAACTCATAGAATCAAAGAGCTAGAAAATCCTTTCCTCCTAGGGTGTTTTAGGAACTAACCATTGCCCTGTTTTTATATGAAGCTCATGGGAGTTCGTTCATTTCTTTGTTGTATTAATATTCTTCTTTGAACTAGTTAAGAATGGTATTGACTGGAATTTAAAACAATTTTAGGGAGTCCTTGGTCTTCCATGAAATATCATAACAATAAAAACACAATTACATAGACAAAGTATTTGTTTTTTTAATTTAACAAATTCTTTTTGATTTTATATAAAAAATAGGTTGCGTCCAAACCGTTCAACTTGCTAATACAACCACTTGGAAATGGCTAATACATAGCTTAATCAATTGTTCAAAACTAGTTCTAAACTTCACATTCAATCTTCCCATACCCTATAGTTCTAATGTTATTATTAGTGCATTTACTAGAGTAAACCATTTGAACTCTCTAATTAACAAAACACATATACCGGCCATGTAAAATTTAAGCATTATGGGTACCTAGCTCCTTTGGAGCTTCCTCAATTTTCCCTGCAAAGGATGAGAGATAAGAGGTGTGTACCTAATGTTTTTGGACCAGAATCTGCTCCATTGTGTTGTCATCACATTCCATCCATTGTTCAAGTCTAATGGATACAACAGAACCTTCCGAATTTGGTGCCTTTCTATTTGTTTTTTAATCCAGGGAATAGCTATAGTTCATGGAATTTCACTTTGTCCCGCAAAACTCTAAATGTTTTGTTTGCTTCTCATTCTTTTCTTTTAAGTATTTAACCTCTGTTTTTAGACATTACTAGCTTGATCTTGATTATGTTGACTTGGATTTTGGCAACCCCACACTACCTTCTAGCGACAGATAAATCATGTGCATATAAATAGTTCCCCAATTTGTGTGATCTCCATCTTCTGCAACGATTTAGACATTATGTCTTTGGATTCATCATTAAGTCTTTAACACCTTTGAACCGTGCTCCATATTCTCAGTAGAACTCACCATACTATGGAAAATCCAGCCTGAATTCAAGCAATCTATGTGAATCCTCTCAAGATTACCATTATGATGTCCTTCTTCCCAATTACAAATCTCGTTGAAGGTTGTAGTTGCAAAATCAACTTTCCATGCTATTTCCCAATGAAAGCTCTTGCCATTAACCTCCATAACGAGGGCCTAAAACAATGCACACTATAAGTTTGTACTAATTTGTAGAGACAAATCTATTCCACCCATGAATTTATTACCAAAAGAGGTAGATGGAACTTGAGATAAAAGGAACTTGTATAGATCTATCACCTACTTCCATAAATGGAACTTGTATAGATCTATCACCTACTTCCATAAATGAACCTTACCTTTAATAACTTATTGATTATATTCATTAATTAGAAAGGTTTGAAATAAGTATTGCTTGATGAATGAAATTTAGTAAAATCATATAGAGAGAGAGGGAGGTTACACCATCTTAAAAATAACACTTAATACATTTGGAATGGAAAAATAAATAAAATGTATGCCATTTTTAAATCTAAAAAAATAATAGATTTTGGATCATGTTGAACTCGAGTTGTGTTTAAAGCCGTCCGTAGAGATAGATAGATAGAGTAAATGTCAAGATATTGCCTTTAATTTTTAAGACAATATTAATAAATTTTTAATAACGTATAGGTTTACGAGCTTGAAAACATAAGTTGTTCGTTTCAAATCTCTTTCAAATAAACAAATCCATTATTCTTTCGTATCTCCGGAAGTTAATATGTTAATCAACTCAATAATCTCATACCTTAATGGATGCCGATTTGATAGGTTTTATTTAAATAGGGGATCGAACCCGTGGCGTTCAAGCAACAAAATATATTTTAAAAAAGATCAATGGTGATGGGTCATTATGAGCTTTCTTACTCCAACCCGCTAAGACGATCAGAAAAATTGAGAATAATAACATAATTAAAATCGTTTTTAATTGAGTTCTGATCTATTTGTTGAGTTCTAGAGTTTCATGAAAAACAGGGAAAGAGGGTTTTGTGAAAACCAGGTTCATGACTTTCCAAAAAGAAACTAAAATATGAACCAAAGCCACAATCCAAAAATCAAATTAATGGATAATCATTCAATAATTTTTCACTGTATATCTCAAATGCATTCCATATCAATTCTAGTAAAGTCTCAATAGTTATCTTTAACTTTATTAGCAGCCCAAAAACAAATCCATATTTTCTCCAAAATAATCTCTTAGATGAATGTCTTTAGATCTCGCCTCCCTCATAATATATACAAAAATATTTCGTAGTCTATACAAAAAATTTAATAATCTATAAAAAAAAAAAATTACAAAAATGAACAGTTTATAACAACTCTGACTTCTTGACTCTGATCATCTCTAATATAATTTAATGAATCATCTTGAATTACCCATTGATACTAAGCTAGATAAAACTCATGGAAAAGTATGCAAAGATCCACCAATGATAGAGATTTTATTTTCAACAATGTACCAAGTACCTTCCTGCATTTGGCCGTCAACGTTTGTGAGTTCATCAACCAAAATATTTATTTCCCTATTTAAACATGCTTGATGTCCACCTGATCCAACTGCTCTATAAGTCTGCGAACCTCGTCTAACAAGGGGACTAACTATATTTTATGGATTCTATTGATTTCATTTATCCAGTTAATAATAACTTGTGAATCCCCATAAATTTGCATATTTTTTTACCTCTTTCTCAACTTCCAATCGAATCAAGAGCTTGACTGCACTTAACGCAACAAAGTTATTAGTTCCTTCACCCAAACTTGGTTTAAAATTGTACCAATGATTATCTGATAAATACAAGTAACCTCCATCTCCACAAATCCTCTACCCCCCTTTTCTCGATCCATCGAAAAACCCCTAAGGCCTAGTTTGATCAATAGCTTCTTCTTCTACCAATCATGTTTTAATGGTAATATTTTCTTGTGGAAAATATCTCAATACCCCAAGACATTGAAAAGCACATTGAATTGGAAGAGAATACTTGTCATCAAAACAAATTAAATTTATGGCATTCCAAATACTCCAAGAAACCATCAAAGGAAGAGATATTTCAAATCATAATTCCCTTTCAATTTCCTTCCAAACACTTATAGTATAAGAACAAAAGAATGCTAAGTGACAGCTTATTTCTTTTTCCTCTTTACATAAATAGCATCTTCCTAGTCCCTCTCTTCCTTTTCTTCTAAGAACATCCCAAGTAAGTGCTTTATTAGACAACAAGAACCTAGCACATGAATTTATTTTATTTTAATGGACACTTAAATTTCCAAACTACCTTCCACCACCATACTTGTTTAGGTTCCTCCCTATCCTTTAACAACTGAATATATCCTACTTTTGGAGAGTAGATACCATTTTGAGAGAAAGCCTAGGCCAAAAAATCCTCATTCCTAGATAGCCTTATATTTGAAGATTTCAATAAATATGTGTAAGCTTTCCAAATAAGCCCATCATTATGATACACCAGTCCTACAACATCAACTTCAACTTTAATCGAGCCTTGACCATAATAGATGTAGTCCCTAGGTCAGCTATATCCTTAAGGAAACAAATGCCATGGTGCCATAAATGTTCCAAAATGTTCCTAGGGAAGATGTGTCTCCATTTGCAATGAACCCAAGGATTTGCTCCCACTCGCACAACTAATCCATCTCCAACTTTCCAAGTTAAGCCATTTCCTATGAAGTCAAAAACCTGTAATATGACCTTCTATTAGATAGATATGTTTCTGCGTCCCTTTGTTCAAATCTAATTTATAATCATGATCAAAGGTACATACTCAAAAATTATATTGAAATAATTAAAATAATTATTCATGTCTTTTAAAAAAGAATATATATTTTTATGAAAAAATTATTATTTTTTATAAAAATAAATCAAATATAATTTCAAAATTATTATTAAAACACTTACTTATCTAAAATTAAAAATACATTAATAGTGAATTTAAATAAATCCACGACTTATTTCCCTCTTTCTCTCTATATATGTATTTTCCATTACTTTGTTTTTTGTGTTTTAAAATTTTTAAGAGAAACATTCATAAATCAATATAGTTGTATTGCATTGTAGTAAATATTTTGAAATTGTTTTTTCTTTTTTCTTTTTTTTTTGGACTAGGGGAATCGACAACTGAGGACGGGGTGGGGATGCTACTCACGTGACATGGAACTAGGGATCCAATCCCACTACCACTATACCCCTAGGTCCGCTAGGTGTCACAACCATGATCAAGCGCGCTTCACTTATGTGTTTTAACTATGGTGTGTGGCACTACCCGAGAGGTACCTTAATGACTTGGTTTCTCAAGAGTGTTTCAGAAGACTACAACTAACCCTACAGAAGCTTACTTATTGTTTATCGCGTTCTTATTTATTAAGCCAAATTTCAGTGCATGCATCAAGTAAATTTACACAAGAGACAAATGTAATGATGGGGTTGCCAAACCGGCTTCTCCATTAACTTTTGTATTAAGAAACAAATTTTACAAATATGGAGTTGCCACAAACTGCCAAAGCTCCTGGTGTGCACCCAACCAACAAACACACCTCCATTTACAAAATACAACAAGTCGAGTTAACCCCACCCGAGAGTCCAACTCTTAAGACTATCAATCGGCCACACCTTGTAGCTGTCGTCAACCATCACTAAATGAACTCGTATGGAGTGCCGACTTGCCAAGCCGACACTTATTCTGCAACCCTGCTGCATTTCTGAGTTAGCCTCTTTAGTGAATGTGCCTGCAACTGAGCTCGAAAGCATCCCTTGGTCACATGTCTCGGCAATTATTCGCTTGTCAAATCTTGATCTGCTTGATGCCTTCCTTCATTGTTTGCATTGTGTTTGTATATGCATCACATGAGAGAGAGAGCAACCTCAAGGTGGGCATGCCCCTTTGCTTGGTGCGTACGCCAATGCTAGCCAACGTGTTAACTCCATCGACGGTCCACTTCTCATCTGATGTGGGCACTTCGTTCCCTCCATTGGCCCAGCGTGCATCATTGGTCGTGCATTGGGTGCATCTGCGGGTGCTTGTCTCCTTGCCAGAAACCCCAAGCATGCTAAGTGCACCATCGTCTGTCGTGTTGAGGTGCTCGGCGCTTCCCCTATGGGCGCTCGGTCCAACTTGCCAAGTCATTGGGTGCTTCAACCAAAAACATGCTACTGGCGATCGACATGGTGCCAAGTGCTCTTCTATTTGAGCGCTTGGGTCGTTTGAATCTGTTCCTCCGTGCTTCCTCCCAAGGTGTGTGCAACTGGTCTCATGTGTGCTTCGAGATCCATCGCACTTGTCCTTCGCCACTTGCCAACATTTTGTCGAGGTGCAACACTCATGGCATTTCCAAGAACCACTTGCTTGAGTGTGAGCTTCGTTTGTGGGAGCGTGCCCATACCTAGTTAACGCACCCCACCTTCGTTTTGTCGCTTAGTCAAGGTGTCCCCTTGCTAATTCTTTCCAACAGAACGTTCTTCTTACCCAACCAGTATATATAATGGTGTGTACCAGTATATACATTAGTGCACTGTATATAAATTGGTGTATATACACCAATGTATATACTGGTATATACATCGATATATACACCAGTGTATATACCATTATATGTGCGATATACACTGGTGTATATACCGATGTATACACTGGAGTATATACCAGTCTATACACTGATGTATGGTATATACATACCAGTGTATACATTGGTGTATATATACTGGTGTATACATTAGTATATACTCTGATGTATATACCGGTATATACACTAGTGTATGGTATATACACCGGTGTATATGCATTGACCAATGTATACACTGGTGTATATACTGGTATATACACACCAGTGTATACATTGGTGTATATATACTGGTGTATATATACTGGTGTATACATTGGTATATACTTTGATGTACATATCGGTATATACATAGGTGTATATATACACCAGTGCATATACATCGATGTATATACCGGTATATACATCGATTTTAATACATCGATATATACTAATATATACATTGGTGCCAAATATACACTGGTGTCGATATATACACTAGTGTATATACCGATATATACACCGATGTATGGTATATACCAGTATAGACACTGATGTATGGTATATACACCAGTGTATACATCGGTGTATATACCGGTATATACACCAATATATACTAAGGATAATGGTATATATCGACTAGTATATACAACAACGTGTATATTAGAATGTAAATGTTACTGGTATATGGGGGAGTGTATATACCGGTGTAGTGTATCGATATATACACCAATATACACTGGTCTATTAAAATCGATGTATATACACTGGTGTATATATACACTGGTGTATATATACACCGATGTATATACCGATATATACATCAGATTATATACTAATGTATACACCAATATATATACAATATTGCAAAAACCGGTATGTTTTGCAAAACTTGTAGATTTGAAATTGAAAAGACAGTTTGATTGCAATAAATAAATGATACTTTGTTGTTTTGTATTATAGGAGCAAATTTTGATTTAATTATTGAATTTGACTGCATATATAGTGATTAATTGAATGACACTCATTGAAAGTTATGTCTCTTTGTTTTTCGGGATTGCTAAGATTTATGTCAAATTTCAAACCCTTCGTCCTTTTTGTTTTGCATTAAATTTTTCCTTCCATCATTTTTTACTGCATCCCTAAGATTTGCAATATACAATGGTTTATGGTATATATACCAATGTATATACACTAGTGTAAGGTATATACACCAATGTATATACTGGTATATACACTGATGTATATACCGGATATACACTGATGTATATATGTCAATATATACATTGTAGTATGGTATACCAGTATATACATTGACCAATGTATACCAATGACATTGTCATATGTTATGAGTGTACGTATATAAACTGATGTATATACCAACCAATATACCGATATATACCGCGATATACCGATATATACAATGATGTATATACCAGTATATACAATTATGTATATATCAGTATATACATCGATGTATATACCTAAGTGTGGTTCCCTAAGTGCATGCATATACAAAATCCCTTCTGTATATGCACGTGCATATACAGAAGCCCTTTTGTATATGTGTGTGCATATACAGAAGGACGCATATACAAATATCACTTCTTTATATAAATGAACATATTTGAAAACATGAAAACATGAGGGCACAACATGATCCAACTTTTAATTGAGTCTCACAACAAATACAGTTTCCAAAATAATATACATTGTTTGCAATGAGTCTTAAATTAAAAAGTATGTTTAAACAATATATAACAATATATGTGAGTAGCATATGATTGCTCAATTATCATCTTGTACAACACGGGGAAGTGAAAAATAACAACAATGTATCGCTTCAACTGTTCATTGTTCTGTAAACTCGCATCTTCTTGTTAAGAAACATCCACTGGTTGGTACATTTGGATCATTGGTAAAAGTTCCTGCATCATATTTTAAAGGTGTTTGATGTTATTCAACCATTGTTACAAGTGAAATACCCACATATAATGTGCTACAATTATGCAACTTTATGGGAATCAGTGTGCTACCTCTATTTTGAGTCAAAGAGTTTCCCTCCACAATATGCTCATTAAATAGTCAAAGTTGACAACTTTGAAAATGGCGAGATGTGGATCCCTCGACTGCAACAATAAAGAATGAAATATTTATTAGACTTAGATCAATTGCAACAAAGAATAAGGTATTTATTAGTCAAGATTCAAGATAATTGTATATCGTATTTAATGTAAAACAAAACATAATATTAAATTTCCAAACCAATGTTGTGTGTAGGAGATTCAAAATATATATTAGTCGAGATTCAAGATAATCATGTAAACCATTACATAATATCAAATGTCCATACCAATGTTGTGTGTAGGAGAATGTTGCTCCACAATCGAGTGTCTTCGAGAAGATATCTCCAACTAATCTTCCATGCTTTTTTTCTTTACACGAACCCATCCAACCCTTTGAAATTGTGGTTGATCTTTTCCTGATTTTTTCTCACAATGATATTGTCTTGTTTTATTGTTTGTGCTAAAAAAATTGTGTCGTCTCTTGGTAGTGATCTTGGATGGAGTTATAGTACCAAAACAAATTTGATTGAACTCTTAGTGTGCATTGGCAACCATGTTATTCAATGCATATGCCTGCTCCAAATTTGTGGGTCTTATGGATAATAAAGCCCTCAATTCTTCATGAGTTGATGACATAACAAATTTTGATTTTATCATCCTTGGGTAATGCACTCTCTAGTCTTACAATACTTGTTTCACTATGGTAGTTAATATTAGGAGGAGAATCAAAACATGGTGGAAACTCTGTTTGGTTTTCTGGGTTCAAAAGAGTTGTTACATTTAAATCAACTAAAATTCTAGGCCTTTCAAAGTAATAGAACTAGAGGCATTTGTTAATCTATTGTCACCCAAAATAGTATTAGTCACTAACATCTCAACTTTTAATACATGTTTATATACATTTCCATTAAGTGCCCAATTACAATTACATGAGTGTTTATTTGGCCCTTTATATACAACTTTATACCTAGTATTTTGAGTATCATTGTTTTGGCTACAAACCCAATATTCCTCATGACTTTGTTCATTAGCAACACAATCTTCATTTGGGATTTTTTTGCTCTACATTTGGATGCATTCAATTGTTCCTCGACTTTTCGAGGTCATATAAAACCGACTTCTTTTAGACATTGCATATGATTGTAATACAATTCAAACTTTGTCAACGTATAAATTAGCCAATCGAACCTTTTATGGCATGTGTTGTTGATCTCCTTCAAGTACCTTTGTTTTAGATATCCATGATATGATTCAATTGCATTGTTTGTATCTTGATTAGAATGTGGAAAATTTCTATAAGCTTTTTCCCACATATCTGCAAAACAAATTTATTAGTTATGAAGTAATAACTATAGATATGGAATTGCATAGTAGTCATAAAAACCAGCTACATAAAAACTTACATATTTTATTGTTGGCTAACCAAGTGGTTTTAAAATATTTCAAAAACCTTTTGTGTTCACTAAACTCAAAAAATAAACTTGCAACTGCTTTTTTCACAACTTCATGATCTTGACACGAGTGCATAATCTCTCCAAGAGAACGAAAGATATGAATTTTATTTTCTCTTCCTTTGACTTTACCTCCAACATTCTTTAACCATGCTCGAAGCGCATGCCATATGCATAATAATATTGTGGAGTTGGTTGAAGTCTTGAAACAACATTACAACATAAGAGAATATACACAAAATTTATTGTGTATATGCCTATTTTAAAAGGAACACAAACATTACCTTGATGCCTCAATTTCAGCCGCAGCATCATCTGTGATTATAGCCTTGACATCCCAATTTGGTTGTTCTTTTTTTCCAGCCGCAATTAATGTTGACATCCATTTGCATATGTCATATGTATTATTGTGTGAAGAAATCACCCAAGCGACTGGAACCCCATTGCGATGTTCGTCAAAGACCATTAAAGTGTAAAGTTGATACTATGTCACACACAAAACAAATATAAATAAGATACAAGTGTTGAAATGCAGTTCAATAGATGTATAAAAAAACAATAAATATGAACTCACCCCATACTTGTTGGTTCTAAAGGTTGAGTCCATTGAAATAACATTGTTATGTGAATGTTTTACCATCATTGAACCCATCCACGATGTTTGTATGCCTATAATAAAATGAATGTTTTGAACATCATCTTATTTTTGGTAGAAAAAAAATTCCCAGGGCACTCATTGTACAAACATTCCACACTCTTAGGATCACATTCATCCTTCACATATTCTATCCTTTTCATATCATTGTAAGTGTTTAAGATATCTTTTCTCAGTCATTAATGCATCTCAAGATATCCCTATGAACAAATCATCAGATCCATGCTCCACATCATAGATGAACTTGTCCCATATCATTGTGACATTAAAACCATTTTCAACTAAATGTTGGACATTGGCTCGCATATCCTCTGATAAATGTGGTGCATAATTGAATGTCTGAGGCCTACCAATTGCATCGTTTCCATGGAAGACAAAATTTGATTTATCAATGTGCATACATTCAGTATATGTTATAATGACATCATTTGGTCTAAGTTGAATTCATCTCACAATAAACTGACACATACAACCGAGCTTTAATACTTTCACATGGATGGAATTTTTTATTTTCCTTTTTTTGTATTTGGCCAGTGATTTTCCGTGTGGGTTGTAGACTGTATCCACACCAATAACTATATCCATAGAATTAAAAACAAATTACATAAATTGTTAATTGCATGTTTGACATTGTGATATTGAACTCAAAACTTTATAATGTATTGAAAATAAATTATAAATACTCGCATAGCATAATCTAGATATGTCCCAAAATTAGTCTCTTTTATATCCTCCACTTTTGTACTTCGTCGAGTGTGACCGACAAATTGATTAGGCACGGGTTCACTGGATTTTTCCCCACTTATAAAATCCTCAAGTCAACAATATGAAATAATTGTGACCTGGTCCCCCCATACTTCTGTTCGAGTCAAATCCTCCGCTAAAAACTCCATCATGTCCTCTGGGTCTTGAACCTCCACCTCATTAATCCTTTCCCACGTATTCATTCTTCAAATCTTTATACAAATTACATTCAAAATAATATGGTTCAAGTAAGTACTGTAATGTTGCTTAATGCTTACTTCAAAGTATAAAAATTGTTTTTTGATGTTAGAAGGCATCTCAACAACACTGAATGAATATTCATGAGTTGATAATCAAGAGAAAGATTAGATTCATACAAACATTGGCAAGATAAAGTTTATCTTTATGTCAATTAATATAGATAAACATTTTAAAAGTATAGTATTCAACTATGCAGATTTTAAAACTCAAATATCTATATTAGATTTAATTTAAATATGTATAACATTGCACATTTATTTAATGGATATTTTAATATTGACTTAAATGAAAAGTTGACTCATTCTAGATGTTAAAGTATGCATTGCAATATAAAGAGCACGTATTTGGATAGTAGTTATAAAGTGAAGAAGTTATAAAACAATTGAAAAACTTGAAAATTGAGAAACTTGTTTTTCAAATATTAAATATTCAATTTGTTAAATAATATTAATATATATATTTTTTAAACATTCAATATTCAAAATTTTAAATGATATATATATATATGATTACAAAACATTGAACAACGTTTTTGACAATATTAAATAGTTAGTATATAAAAGACATATATTTTATTGCAAAACATTGAATTTTTTTTAAAACATTAAATATTTAATTTGTTAAACAATATAGATAAGAGATATATATTTCATTACAATATATATTTCATTACAAATAAAAATTTAAAAATATGTATTTGGTCATATAAAACCAATAAGATATGGTTAAGTTCAATATGCAAAAAAAATTATAGTAATGAACTGTGTTGGAAACATTCATGGCCTTCAAGCATGTCTTCACTTAGAGCTTTTATTTTTTTTCGTGGTCTTAATGCAACGAATTTCTTTTGCTCTATTTTTATTCTCTTTGGTAGTCTTGTCAACATGAGCTTTAAGACAATTTTTAGCTAATCGATGTTTTGGTTCACATTTCAATGCATCCTCTACACTGTTATATATTACGCCAAATCCTTTAGAGGAATGAGCTATTGTCTAGAAACTAGATATGAATATTGTTTGTGTATCTGAAACATCAAATTTTCTCGCATGTTCTTCTTTCAACTCTAGCTTGGAAAGATTACCCCTTCCAAGAGGGATAGCATGGATTTGGAATTGTCTTCTATATTGATGGAGGTTACAAGTTGTCGAATGCAAACTATATGTCTTGTTCTCTGTTCCACCATTGCTAATTTATTCTGTAAATTTATATCTCAAAGATGTTTATAATCTGTAATAACCTCACAACAAAGGAAACAACATGGTAAATTTATTTGCATAATGAATAACTAATTTTGAAAGATTAAAAACAATTGTACATAAAAACAATATAAAACAAGTGCAAGAAAAACAATGAATACCAACAAATAAGAGGAGAAAATATTGACAATGATTTCTAATGGTCCAATAAGGGATCTATGTGGATTTATAAGATACAGATTAAGATGTACAATGGTTTATACGATTGATGGTGGGTCCCTCGTTAGATGGTTTCATTGAAATGTCCATTGTTGATTTACCATCCAACTTGGGATGTGTAAGAGGGGCTTCATAAATCCACACAACCCTTACTCCTGATGTAAGATAACATTTCTCATCCATCAAATTCCAAGTTTGAGTAGCATTGTTAAATACTACTTTGTTATGTTTCCATCAATCTAAAAACAAAACTAAATTAAAAAATACTAACTTTCATTTTTTTTCACAAATATTTAAAAAATATAGAAAACAAATACATAGTATAGATGAAACATTAACAAAATCATTATTCAAAATTGTAAACATATATTTCTTACAAAACAATAATAAAATCATAACAAAACTATTTTGGGATTGTAAATTTATAAAAGTTAAATACAAACCAAAAAAGAATTAAAATAAAATATATATTTCTTAAAAAAAAAATCATAATAAAACTATTTTTGGGATTATAAATTTATAAAAGTTAAATACAAACCAAAAAGATAATTAAAATAAAATTTAATAAAATTGTGAACGAGCATCTTTGCATTGATCTAATGCAATAATTTATAGATATTTATGACAAATAGTAATTAGAGAGTGTCACTTGTGTCCTAAATAATAAAATCATAATAAAACTATTTTTGGGATTATAAATTTATAAAAGTTAAATATAAACCAAAAAGATAATTAAATTAAAATTTAATAAAATTGTGAACTAGCATCTTTGCATTGATCTAATGCAATAATTTATAGATATTTATAACAAATAGTAATTAGAGAGTGTCACTTGTGTCCTCCAATATGATCAGGTCATTCCTTAATAATTGGATTTTATTAAGATTGGATGTTTGAAATTACTTACTTTATATATATGGATAGTATTTCTTTTATGTACTTAAATATTTATTTCTTTGTTAAAATAGTAACTTGAAAACGAGGTTTATGGTCGCGGTGGGTTGATGGGTCATTGGAGGTACATAAATGCTTGATGTAAACCTATACATACTCTTCTGACAGATTCATGTCATAACTTATGAATACCTTTCTAACATATTCTTGAAGAGTTTGCAGCCGGGTGGACACTGGATAGCCATCGTCCTAATATTGTACATAAATACAATCATATTTCTGGATAATAAAAATATTTTAATTGTTTTAATATTTAAAATAAGCATTTTGTTTTATAATTTTAAATGTTAATAAAGTTAATTATGGATTGTGATAAGTATTTTGAACTTAAATAATGCTAATTTAATTAAATAGGATAATATCATTCTCATTTTAAAGCTTTGTTAAAAGTATATTTTTTGTTTTAACGGAACCAACATCAAACAAGAGAAAACCTTTGAGGGCTAAGGAATTCGTTTGTGCACAACAACATATGTGGTCCAATAAGGACAATTTACATTTCTAAGAATAAATAGTTTTTTATTACTTATAAATGGCTTTTCAAAGAGAAATGTTACTACAGTTCCTTATACAAAATTTAGGCATATTCAATGAATTCAATACGTTTAAAGCCATGTAGAAAATGAGTTAGTTGGAATGATGTAAAACCTCATATTGATAAAGTGAGAAATGTGTTCTAATGATTTCGTTTAAAGAAAGATTTAAAGGTAATATATCATAGTGTTTACTCCTCATTTCTATATGAAATTCGATGTTGAAACTAACGAATGGATGTTAAATCGTGACGTTAATGACGAGAATACAAGAGTTTTTCACTGAAATTAGACTAAATTAGATCTAAAGATTAGTGAAGGTTGTGAAAACATGAAAAGATCAACCAAGGAGTAGAAGGAAGATGTCCATGGGGAAGTGCACTTCTCATTCTAGTATGCAACAAACATTTAACAATGATTTTAGTAAGATGTATTATGACCTAAGTAGGAATTATATGGAGTCAAATGTATATGATGCGACCCCTTTAAATGTGCAAGGAGTGAATAGATATGTATAGAGGTCATGTAAACATTATCGAAGAGAACATGTGAATTAGATATATAAATATGTTGAGGAAAATTCACATATTTTTTAAAAAGTTATTATATAATTTATCATTATTATATATTTTGGATTTATACTCCACCTTTCGAGTACAATCTCCTTGGCTTTAAGGGGATGAAAAAAATTAAAAAGGAAAAGTCAAAGCATATGGAAAAAACCATTAGTTTCTATCAATAAACTAGCTAAAGAATTGAACCAAAAAATAGCTAACACAAGCGTAGTTGAAGTATTATACCCAGTAGAAGAGTCACTGGATAAGCCCAATTATTACCTAGGAGAATTAAAAAAAAAGATAAGATTTTTTTTTTTTTTGTTAGAAAGCATAGAAATTTATATTACTGATAGTACAAAAATATGTTACAGTCAGGCCCGACCAGGGAAGAGACTGCTGGTCCGAGCGAAACTTTTACAAAGATAGACTTCCCACAAAAACTAAAATCCCCACTCTCTTCTCTTATGGAAAGAAGGTATACCCAAAACCTACATTCCCCCCAATGCATACTTCAAAGAAACTACATGATGATGTATTTGTAACTTCGGAATGTATTCATCCGTATTTCTTATGTATTGTAACCCGATGTTTATTCCGGGACGTATTGTAATGTATTTGAGTCATGTCATACCTCGATGTTTATTCCGGGAAGTTTCTATAATGAGAAAGTCATGTCAAGTCATTATGGGTAACCCTCCTATTGGTCAAGAGTTAAAGTCCCCATAGTTGTGGGGCCCTTGAGTTATTAGACTATCCTAGTGAAGTCGACCCTAGGTGAGTCATTGTAAGTCGGGGCAATAGTCCCCACCATTGTGTTACCCTCCTATTGGTCGGAGGAGGCAAAGTCCCCACAAGTGGTGCGGCACTAAGGTTATTAGACACTCCTAGAGATGTCGGCTCTAGTAAGTAATTGTTAAGTGAGGCCGACATGTTGGAGTGGGTTCCAAGTGAACGGAAGAATATAAATAGAGAGTGAGAGCCTCTCTATTTATCATACTTATACACACACACTCACTCATTGGGGCACATGAGTGAGAAAGGAGAAGCTCTCTCAGTGTGAGAGAGAGAGACTGCTGTTGTCGGAGATCATCTTACTGTTTTTCGATTTTACTTTTGGTGTTGATTCTATCTCTGAGGAAGTTGCGGAGTTTTCACCATTTATGGTTTCCCCGAGGATAAACACCGTGGTCATGGTCTCTTGTGTTTGATTGCTGTGCTTGTTATTCTCTCAGTTAAAAATCTAATCTAACATGGTATCAGAGCTAACCTGAGAAGAAGACATTGTGCAGCTACAGAAGCTAGGGCTTCTTACTTTTTGGGTCTCTCTCCACAATCCATCAGCAAACGTATGCTAGGTTGACTCTCCATTGAAAGGTGCATCCTTCTGTCGAAGCGGAATTCGATTCCGAGCATTTTCAGTTTTCGATGCAGAAATTAGGGCTTTCTACAAAAGAGGAATTTTTGAGTGAGCCTAGCATAGGATTGTTCTCCTCATCAAAATTGAAGTTTAGATACCTAGATCAAGAAATTTGGTTGGGTGAAACTCCAGGAAAGTCAAACCCTAGTTTGACCCCGAGTTAGAAAAACCCTAAATACTAAAACTGCTAAGTTTTGGTACATTCGCTATATTTCGAGATTGGAGAAGGCTCGGGAGCTGAAAATTGCAAGGGCCAAATATAAAATCCTGATGTACACTATGTCCAAAAATAAGCCTTAGATTCGATATATTCTGGGAGATATGATCCCTCCAATTTAGGGTTCCAGCCTCTTCCAGAATTCATCCCTAAACAGGACACCTGGGGAGAATTGCAATATCTTGGGATACAAAGGTCCAAATGGAATTCCTGAAGATTTTCCAGAAAGGGAACGGACTTTAATTTCTTTGTTCCAAAGATTAGACTCAGAAGATGAACCAGTGACATGTGGCATGCCATACAACTTCATTGTTCTGAACAGTCCTGTAACAGGTCACCTTGGGAAAAGGATCATAAATCCCAATTGGTGAACCCAATTCAGATGAACCCTATGGTTTTGGATCAGGGACATATTAGGTTACCTCAGTGCAAAATTTCAGACACAGAGGAGCAGTAATTTCAGAGATATCATAGAAACAGTGTTAGGAATTTCTGCAGGAGAAATTGGAAAACTAGGGCTTCCTGTTCCGGGAGATTCCCTCCACTGTTTTCAGAAAAGGAATACATTGGACAGCTCCATTTGAAGAGATATATATTTATATACAATCAGATATGGCAGATTCCAAGTTTTGAAAGTTAGGGTTTCTATGACAAACCCTAGATCAGCCAGCTTCGAAACCAAGACGGACACCTCAAATCGGTAAGATCTAATCCTTTGCTATTTTCATTTGAGGTTCTCATTTCAAAGTGATATATCACATCAGCTTGATGATAAGCTTAGTGAAGTTGACAAGTTCCAAGCATGGAAGTATATGATCTCTCTGAAGAAAATGAATGGGACACCTACATGAGTAGAGAGGTTCCAGTTCCAGAGGGAGATGAGGCTAGAAGCCTTACATAAGAAGAACTTGGTCAAGGCCAAGAAGATCATTGTTGATTCAGTCACGAATCAACTTGCACTACAAGTGTCTTCCTTAAAGACACTGAAGATGTTTGATTCCTTGAACAAGCTATTTGAAGGGAAGAACATACATCAGAAGATGACCTTAAGAAACCAGTTGGAGAATGTGAAGGTCCAGAATGCAGAGACCATGCAGTCATAAGTGTCTCTCAAATCAAAGAACAACTTGAAGCGGTAAAAGAAGAAGTGAAGAATGCAGAAGTGGTGATGGCCACCTTGAATGGCCTCCCAAGATCATGGGATTCATTCATTCAAGGAATGTGTGCCAGAAGGAAGTGATTACTTTCAGTAGACTCTGGGAAGAAGAAGAAGCTCGACTCATAAGAAGAGAAGAGAAGATGGGAGCAATTAAAGATCAAGCTCTCACCATCCAAAGAAGATCCCTCAAGCAATGAGGAATATGAAGAACTCAACTCTTCAAGAATCTCTTATCCACCTTAGCATTTGGATAAGAAACGATGATATTATGAATGAAGAAGACGATGAAGCTGAAGGCTCAAGAAGGAGTCTACCCACGAAACAAATAAAGATAAGTATTCAATTGTCATTTCATGATATTGTTTTGTTATACATTTGTTTATATTCAGTTGATGTATTATGCATGATAGGATGTTTGCATTAATGACAGTATACTTCTAATATGCATGTGATGGGTAAGTAGCTCACGGTGCTATACAACTCTCCATTGCTACTTATCTAGAATGAAACCTCTTTGCTGACATATTGGATTAGTGCACAATCTCAATGTTGTCCTGGTAGAGATGGAAGGCATCTAGAAAAGTTTTTGTGAGATATGGATGAATGTTGTATTGGCTAAAGTAGTTGCATGATCATATATTTATGCATAAGAATTTGCCAGTATGAACATTCCTTATGAAATGTTTCTAACCATACAAATGCATTTGACTTGTAGGAAAAATCGCATACATAATCGGCTACAAGCAAAGAAGGATGAGACTTGTTCTGAAGAACAAGTGACGACATTTCAAAATGAAAAATAATATGATGAATGCAGTGACATCATTGATGTAGAACCTTCCAAGAACAAAGGGAAGATCAATTTAGGAAGAATGATGTCTAGGATGCAGTATCGATACATGAAGGGAAGTTCGTAGTTCCATCATGCATTAGATGGAAACATCGTGGGATACAAGGCAAGATTCATAGGATGAGGCTTATCACGAAAAGAAGGCATAGACTACAAAGAGACATTTTCAGCCATTGCAAGTGAAGACACATGATAGGCAGAATCATGTGTGCAAATGAAAGAAGGCCTTGTACGTGCTCAGAAGAAACCCATGGGATAACACATACATGAGGAGCTTGATGAAGATCTGAACCTTTGCTACAAGGTGGATAAAGGATAACAAGCTCACAGATGGGTGCAAGAGGAACTTTTGAAAAGGTTCAAGATAGAGGATCTTGGTATCCAGTGATCCTAGATGGATACATAGAATATTAGTAGCATAGGAAGCTACTTGTCACTCCGGTACAAAATGTTTCAATGCATAGAGTACGGAAGACAGAGGGAGTGACTGCAGAAGATCCTGAGGTTTGACATGGTACGACAGGATGGATAGATTACTGATGACTCTAGGCTTTACTGAGAGTAAAGTGGATTCCAACCTTTGCTTCAAGGGTGAAGGCGGAAAACTAGTGATGCTCCAGTTATGTGTCGATACACTACGTTCTAAGCATGGAGGTGTGGACAAAGGAAGTATGTAGTAGAGATACTGAAGAGGTTCAGGATGATAGAATGCATGACCACACCTATGGCATCGAACCTGAAGCTATTGAGTGTTGCTTCATCAAAGTCGATTGATGCCACGATGTATCGTCAGATGATTTTTTCCTTGATGTACTTGACGGATACAAGACCAGATACTTGCTTTCTTGTGAACACATTGAGACATGTTCACTTGATGGCTGCAAGTATGATACGAATCAGAAGATTAACCTAGAAGGTTATACAGATTCAGATTGGGCAGTGCCATTGATAGGAAGAGCACTTTGGGGTGCTTCTTCAGTGTGAGATCATGTGTGATCTCTTGGTTGGCAGGATGGAGTCCTGCATGGCGCTGAGTACAGCCGAGGAAAAATATGTTGCCACTTGCTCTTCGGGAGGTAGTATGTTTCTTTTGAAAACTACTATTTGATTTGATTGATCTGACTTGCATTTTTGGTATGATGCAGAGAGGAGCAGTGAAGCTCCAGTTTGTGATATAGATCGAGATCTCTGGAAAGAGGGAGTTCTAGCATAGCTGGGAGACAGGTTGTCTGAGCATAAATCCTAGCAAAGCTCGTAGGTTTCTCAGATGTAAACGGTCCTGTAGGTTGTCCTCGGATGTAATTGGTCCTGGCGAAGCTCGCGGGTTATCCTTGGACGTAATCAACCCTGATGTGATTCTATGCTAGAAATGGCCAGAGTGAAGTTTGAGTACTTCAAGGAGAAGCTTGGTGTTCTCTAGATCGAGGTTCCCTCCAAAGGGAAGTGATGATTTTGTGTGCCTTTTTGACATGGTGAGAGGATTGGTTCCTTCCATGGTCAAATGTAAGTGATGTGCCCTTCCGACATGGTGAGAGGATTGGTTCCTTCCATGGTCGGATGTAAGAGCCGTGACATGGTGAGAGGTTTGGTTCCTTCCATTGTCAGATGTATGTGATGATGCCACATCCAGCATGAAAAATGGTTGGCTCTGTGAAGACACATCTAGTATGAAAAAGGACTAGCTCTGTGTGAATGCTACATCAAGCATGAAAAAGGGCCGGCTCTGTGAATACACATCTAGTATGAAAAAGGACTAGCTCTGTGTGGATGCCACATCCAGCATGAAAAAGGGATGGCTCTGTGAAGACACATATAGTATGAAAAAGGACTAGCTCTGTGTAGGTTCCACATCTAGTATGAAAAAGGACTAGCTCTGTGAAGACTCATCTAGTATGAAAAAGGACTAGCTCTGTGAACACTCATCTAGTATGAAAAAGGACTAGCTCTGAGTAGCTGCCACATCTGGTATGAAAAAGGACCAGCTCTGTGATGCCTCATCTAGTATGAAATATGACCAGCTCTATGATGCCTCATCTGGTATGAAAAAGGACCATCTCTGTGAAGACTCATCTAGTATGAAAAAGGAATAGCTCTGATTAGTTGCCACATCTAGTATGAAAAAGGACCAGCTCTGTGATGCCTCATCTGGTATGAAAAAGGACCAACTCTGTGATGCATCATCTGGTATGAAAAAGGACCAGCTCTGGGAAGACTCATCTAGTATGAAAAAGGACTAGCTCTGAGTAGCTACCACATCTGGTATGAAAAAGGACCAGCTCTGTGATGCCTCATCTGGTATGAAAAAGGACCAGCTCTATGAAGACTCATCTAGTATGAAAAAGGAATAGCTCTGAGTAGCTACCACATATGGTATGAAAAAGGACCAGCTTTGTGATGCCTCATCTAGTATGAAAAAGGACTAGCTTTGTGGTGATACATCCAGTATGAAAAAGGACTGGCTCTGTATAGGTTCCGATGACAAGAAGAATCAAGAGATAGCACCCGTGATGATCACCTAGTGATGATCCAAATCGAGTGATGATGATCTAGATCCAGTGATGATGATCCAGCATTAATGATCCAGATCAAGTGATGATCCAGATCCAGTGATGATCCAGATCCAGTGATGATGTCCAGTGATGATCCAGGTCCGAAGATGAAGATGACTTAAAGAAAAATATGACTTGAAAATAAAGATGACTTGAAGATGAAGATGACTTGAAGACGAAGATGACTTGATGATGATCCGGATGATACAGCGAAGAAGACTTGTGCTGATATATTGTGTCGAGAGAATACCTTCCTAGTTAAGAGGGAGTGTTGATGTATTTGTAACTTCGGAATGTATTCATCCGTATTTCTTATGTATTGTAACCCGATGTTTATTCCGGGATGTATTGTAATGTATTTGAGTCATGTCATACCCCGATGTTTATTCCGGGAAGTTTCTATAATGAGAAAGTCATGTCAAGTCATTGTGGGTAACCCTCCTATTGGTCGAGGGTTAAAGTCCCCACAGTTGTGGGGACCTTGGGTTATTAGACTATCCTAGTGAAGCCAACCCTAGGTGAGTCATTGTAAGTTGGGGTAATAGTCCCCACCATTGTGTTACCCTCCTATTGGTCGGAGGAGGAAAAGTCCCCACAAGTGGTGGGGCACTAGGGTTATCAGACACTCCTAGAGATGTTGGCTCTAGTAAGTAATTGTTAAGTGAGGCTAACATGTTGGAGTGGGTTCCAAGTGAACGGAAGAATATAAATAGAGAGTGAGAGCCTCTCTATTTATCATACTCATACACACACACTCACTCATTGGGGTGCATGAGTGAGAGAGGAGAAGCTCTCTCAGTGTGAGAGAGAGAGATTGTTGTTGTCGGAGATCATCTTATTGTTTTCCGGTTTTACTTTTGGTGCTGATTCTATCTCTGAGGAATTTGCGAGGTTTTCACCATTTATGGTTTCCCCGAGGATAAACACTGTGTTCATTGTCTCTTGTGTTTGATTGCTGTGCTTGTTATTCTCTCAGTTAAAGATCCTAATGTTATGCTAGCTTACTGATAAAAATCTAACACTACAAAGCTTAATCCAGGAGTAAAGCTCACTAGAACCTATCCTGAACAGATAAAACATCATACTATGCAGGGTATATACTTAACAGCCACCAGGACTAAGAGAGAGCCTGGTTCACAAAAACAGCTAAACTTGACAAAAGTCTGATCCTGGACTTGAAAACATCTTGACATTAAAACAAAAATAGCCAGACGGAGCCACCAAACTTTACTGTGGCGTTGGGTTCACGGGTGATGGAGCAGGTGTAGCTGGGTGTTCGCCTAGTCTTCCGAGCAACTCACTGGCTATGGAATCCAACATGCGAAAGACAATGGCTGATTCTTGCTGGCCATTTCTAATAATAGCCAGCGCTTCCCTGATTCCCATTGCCATATGAAGGTTTGCTTGGATTTCCCTAGCCAACAATATGCGACCCATCCAGAACGGGCTGGCAATGAGCGGCATACCTTGGTGGGTTTCGTACTCGCCAACCAAATCTGCCTCCTTGATGACTATCACAGCTTCCACCCTTGTAGGGGTTTTGACCATATACTGAGCTCCCCAATTGAACATCAATGGGGAAGGACCTTTCTCAATCGAGGAGTTAGTGTTGGCAGATCCCGCCAGCAAGGAATTTCCTTCAATTTGGTTACCCCTCCTCCTCCCCTGATGAGGCATGCTAAAACGTGAATAATAGACACAATTAACCTCAAGATAGAAGACACAAACTAGAAATATCTGAGCTTTGGTGGTCCTCTTCCTTTCCTCAAGCCTATAAATAGTTGAACTGTTGCTCTGGGTGATGAAGCGTTTGGTTCTCTATTTCCTCCTTTGTTTCCAAATCGGTCCTTGGGAAACAGCCACCTTACGGCACAAAATTTTCCTGTTCCTGATCCAATCTCTTGCTACGTGTGAGAGACTAGCCATTGAATCCTCAATTAATGGCCTTTTGGTGCTTAACTTGGTCTGAAAATCAGTTGCAGTACCCATGCTTGAAATCTCCCCACAGGTTAACCTGCAGGTACTGTCCTTTGAAGTTTCCCACACCACACAAGCCTGAACTAGATTAAGATTTAAAGAAAGGAGCCAGGGCCCGGATCTACCACCTCCTCGCAATCTGGCCTGCCACCTTTCTCTTCTCGATCTTTCCCATGCTTTCCATATGTACTGGCGTCTTCACCAAATCTCGAGTGGTTAATGCCAAGTGGAGGATCCATCACCTCAGCATCCCTCCGACCTGACAAAGAGGTATGAATGCATGCCTCGTCACATGGCTTTCCGATGGGGATCCTGAGCTAATGGGTTGGCTGCGTGTGGTGGTGAGGTTTGCATGTGAAGAGGCGGGTGATGTAATGATCTCACACCTGTCTTGTCTCGAGGGTTGATCAGAGTTGGACCCACTATCTTCGCCAGCTGCTATCTCCTCTCACTTATCCCACAGCCTCCTACTCCTCTTATCAATGTGGTCTTTTGCATGGAACAAGCTGGCCTTTCCAACCCCTTCGTTAGTGAGAATGTCAGCCACCTTATTCCCTGATCTTTTTATGTGTGAAAAAACCAACGCGGGGGTATTCCTTAACCTGTCTTTGAGCACCGAGAGTCGTCCTTCCCACCTCCAGTTTCAGGATACCTGGTCAATGGTCGCGCCATGCATTATCCTTTTGGAGAGGTTGATTATCACCATTGAGTCCCCCTCAACTATCAATGGGGTTTTCTAGTTCTAAATTGCCCAAGTCACTCCATTTATGAGACCATCTAGATCTGCCAAGTTATTGGTGCCTGATCCAAGGCTACTCTAGTAAAGACTTATGATTCTTCCATGGGAGTCGCTTATCACTCCTCCAAAACCCGCTGGGCCAGGTTTTCCCTTGGTGTCCCCGTCAAAATTCAGTTTGAAAGCACTAGTCGGAGGTTTCTGCCAAATATCTGCGTTGTTCGCTTGCGGGACCAACTTGCTGAGGCAAGAATTATTCAGAGGTAATTGACTTATTCCCCAATCCTTTAGAATTTTTTTTTCAGTTGCATCGGCTTCTAGATCTTCTATCGACCAAGATGTGAGAGTTATGATTTCTTTTACATGTGCATCCAGGGTTGCCCATATTTCTTCCACCCTACAATTCTTGTTTTCAAAGATTTTTAGGTTACGGGTCATCCATATCTCCTAGACCATGAATACTGGGTACAAATCCCATATTCTATTCAAAATATTGTTTTTGAATTTGTTTTTAGGCCATTCAGCAATAGTAATATTAGGTCTACTAGAGTGTCTGACATTGATTTTGAACCATTTACTTCCTCTGTCCCAAATCCCAGAAGCTACTAGACATTCATCCAGCAGATGATTGATAGTTTCGTTACTTTTTTCACATAGGCTGCACCTCGAAGGACCTGTTCTCCCGAGGCTTTGAATGTTGTCCCAGGTTAGGATTCTTCGTTTAAGAATGAGCCAATAGAAGGATGCTATTTTGGGCCACCAATTCCCTCCCCAAATTTTCGTCCACTTGGCTTCTTTTTCATGTCTGTATGTTCATTCATAACCCCAATAGCCTCTTTAATGTTGAACCTTCCAAGGTTGGAATAACCCCACCTGATTTTGTTCAACCCCTCGTGCCAGGAGATCCTTCTAGAGTAGAGGTCTATGTAGAAGTTTTCAATGTCCTCTATTGGTGCCAGACTTTGCCACCACTCTTTCCTTTTCCATGTCCTGAAAACCTTGTTAGAGGACTCAAGGTCCCAAAATTCCTTTACCGACTGAAGCTGGTGGAGTTGGGGGTGGGATTTAAGAATCAGGATATACTCCCAATTTTCGATGCTCTTCTCTTGGTTCCATGCCTCACTAACAAATATGGTCGAATTTCAGTCTCTAACCTCCCAGAAACTATGTCTCTGAATGAGATTACGATTTTCTTAGGACGTTTTCCATATGCTCGATCCTGGGAGGTCCTCGCTGAATATAATCAATGTTTGTTTTGGCCATTGATGGGAATATTTGGCATGCCAGAGCTTCGCCCAAGGTTCATCCTCATAAGTTATCCACTACCACCAAATTTTTGCTCCCATGGATTTGTTGGAATATAGTGGGTCACACAGACCCAAACCTCCCACATTTTTGGGTTTGCAGACCGTTTTCCAATCGACTAAGGCCCACTTCCTGTGGCAGTCATCCCCTCCCTAAAGAAAGTTCCTTTGGATATTACTTATTTGCTTAATCACCGATTTTGGGGCTGCCAAAACCAAGAACAAGTACAGTGGCATCGCCTGTAGGACACACTTCACCAGAATGAGTCTACTTGGGAAATTTAGGGCTCTGAATGTCCATAGGATAAGTTTTTATTTGAGCTTGTACAAAAGGTCCTTCCAAGAGACCTGTCTGATGGTCGATTCTGTGAATGGAGCTCCTAAGTATTTGGATGGAAGCCCTCCAAGAAGCCTAGAATTCTCAAAATAATCCTTCTCGTTATTTTCGGGGTATTAAAGAAGTACACTTGAGATTTGGTCTTATTGATTTCCATTCCACTGGCCTCCAAAAAGGTGTCCAGCCCCTCCTTGATTCTATGGGCCTCTTTAACCGTTGATGGCCCCATGAGCATGGTGTCATCAACAAACTGTTGATGAGTTTGAGGCTCTAAATCCTCCATGATTGTCAGACCTTTAATCTTGTTTTCCATTCGAATTTTCTTGAGCATTCTGCCCAAACCTTCCGTAGCTATAATGAACAAAAAGGGGGATAATGGGTCCCCTTATCTGATACCGTGAGAACTTTGGAAGGGAAAAGCAGGAGATCCATTAACCAAAATAGAGAATAAGGCTGAAGATACCTGATTCATGACCCATCTAGTCCATTGATCTGAGAGTCTGAACGCCCTGAGCATACCTGCTAAGAATTCCCAATTTAGTTTATCATAAGCTTTGGACAAATCTAACTTAAGAAGCATACCTAGAATTTTCCTGATTTTGACCGAATGTATTGTTTCATGGATAAGGATGATGCCATCCAAGATTTGTCTTCCTTCAACAAACCCCACTTGCTTTGGAGAGATGATGAGGGGCAATAAAGGGCTGAGTCTATTGGCAATGGTTTTGGAAATAATTTTGTAAATGACATTGCATAGAGCTATCGGTCTTAGCTTCCCTAGGTCTTCAGTTTCGAACTCTTTGGGTATGAGGGTCAGGAAAGTTGCATTTAGAGCTTTCAGGATATTACTCGACTTCCTGGAGTCCTCCACCAGTTCCCGGACTTCCTCTTTCAGCCAGTCCCAACATGCATGGAAAACATTTGTAGTAAATACATCAGGTCCAGGTGATTTATCTTTCGCCATCTGCTTGACCGCTTCCTCAACTTCCTCTATCTCCATAGGCTTCATTAGGAAAATATTGTGTTCTTCCGTGATAACCTGGGGAATATGCCTCAAGACTTCTCTCTGAGAGGCTTGTCGAGAAGTTGTAGAGGGAGACCCCCTTTGGATTCCATAGAATGCTAATACCTCTAGCCGCCTTATTGGCATCCACTGCTACGATCTCACATCCTTCCCAAGATTCCCTCCCTATACTTTTTAAGTCTGTCTCCAAACATTTTGTTTCCTACAAGAACACCACTCTTGGCTTCTCCAGTTCAATCTTTCTCCTTAGAAGACGAGTATTCAAGGTACTTCTACAGCCTCTAATGTTCCAGGATGTGATCAACATTGGTAACCTATTTATTTGTGGGGGATAGGGCTGCATCTATGGTTGGATACTGCCCTGAAGCCACCAGTTGGGCTCCAATCATTTGGATTCTTTGCACATTACTATACTTGCCTCAGGTTTCTTTCTTTGCTTTTTTATTTCCCTCCAGTTATTTTAGTGATTCCACCGAGACCCCTAGAGACTTCATTGCTTTGGATTTTATTATCGCATTTTCCAACAATGTGACTTGTTGAGGAATAATCCTCTCAAGGGCCATCTCGGAGCAAGTTGTCTCTTGCCCGACCAGATCTAAATCTCCCACCTCCATTTCTTCCTCCCCTATCTCCTGAGTCTTGTTGGTGTCTTCCTTTAATTCCTAATTTTCTTCTTGGATCTGGAGTTTGGGGTTAGGATCTTTTTCTTGGGATTGCTTGGGAGGATCAATTGTAGCACTAACCTTATATGCAGCCGCTTCGCTTGGGTTCTCGAAATGGGATTGACTACTGGTCAAATTGACAGGATTGCTAACTTCTTGAGGTTCTTGGATAAGTTCATACCTATTTTGCGTTTGAAATTTCTTGAAGGTTTCAGGGCCGTAGGATTTCTTGGCTGCTCTCTTCTTGTTTTGGACCCTGGTAAATCCACCCATTACTTGATTTTCTTTCTCCTTTGTTCCCCCTGGTTTCTTGTTCTATGGAAAATCTCTAAATAAATGTCCATGTTCATGGCATCTCCTACATCTGAACGGGAGTATTTCATAGTCTATTGCTTGGAAACAGTCTTCATCTTCCCATGTTAAATCTATACCATCTGGGAGATCTTTTGAAATATCAAGGTATATACAGATCTTGGCATAGTAAGTGTATCTTCTTTGTCGAGTTTTTTCTGAAACTTTTACAAAATTCCCTAGCAGGTTCCCTACCTCAGTTAGGATGTCTTCTGACCAGTATTATCTAGGGAGGGAATACATTCTAATCCAAACCGGTGCAATTGTAAGGTTCTCGTTGTCTGGATTGAATCTTTCTTTCCATGGTCTCAATAACATACCTGCAAAGTTATAGAAATATGCTCCACTTTCAAACATTATGGTTTTGTCCTCCTCATTAAAGAAGATGACAGTGAAGAATCCTTTTTCCCCTAGTTGAAGGTCATAGTGGCATTGAGATTTCAATGTGGTATTAATCCACCATGTGAGGGTCTTCTCTGAAGGCTAGATCCCTACGAACTTCCCTATGAGAGCTCTCTCCTTCACAACTGATATCTTCTCTGATTCTATTCAATTTGATTTGTAACTTACGAATTGTCTTCGATTTGGGTAGACACTACCCCATTCTTCAGTTCCCTTCCTTTGCCAAGACTTCTTTAACTATTCTGCTTGTTCCTTCCCCTGCCTTCCCTAATTGGGAATCTGAGATTGTCCTTTTACCCTTGTCCTTCTCAATTTCCATATCTACGCTTTGAACAGGGGTCAGAGTCACCTCATCCGCAGGATCACCCATCCCAGGACCAGAGCTGCATGTCTTCAGACCAGGCCTATGCCCCTATCCTAGCTTAGTGTGTACTACAGCTTGTATCCACCATCAATTCCTCCCCCCTTACAGATCGTCGTATTCACCGCCTTGCAGCCCACTTTTTAAAAATATCAAAAAATAAAAAGATAAGATTGAAATATGAGTAAATTTACTTTTTCATTGTCATAATTTTAAAATAAATAGCTATTGGCAAGCAAATGTAGGCAATGTCACTTCGTCATCCATAAGAAAAACTTGATCCATTGCACTTGTTGACTATCCATTCTCTGTAAGGGTTGGGTCATCTCATTTGGGCCATAAGGAACTTGGGGGAGGGCGTGTTTGACGACTAGATCAATTCCAAACGGCTATTTCATTTATGTTGATCTATCTACTAAGATGAGGATCATTTATTGAGATGTAGTCCTATAATCCTCATTATATATCTCAATAGATGCCTAATATGTTTCCATAAATGGGCTTATGATCCTTTTTGCTTCATTCATTCTTCTCGTTAGTAGGCTTGGTATTATTCTCATAGGTATAATAATGAAAGGCATTTTGTTTCCATTTTAAATTGTCCAATGTTATTGAAGAGGTCATCGAACATGATGTTATCATGGGTATGTTATCAATGAATGAGAAATGGTACACATGGGTGTGTCATCTCTCTGTCTTCAGTGATTCTAGTTTCCCACTCACCTACCGACCAATGGCTATATTCATCCCACCTTTGCGTATACTCATATTGAGTGTGCTGCAATTTATTATTTTATTTTAAGGATTTGTTGAATAATGTTTGATATATAACTAGGCTATACATATACATAGGGTTAAATGTATATGATATGAATCCAAGATATATATGAGTTTAAATGTATATGAGATAGTAGTCGGCTTAATAAACATCTCATGTGTGCAATGAGTAAATAGGTATATATAGAGGTAATGTAGGCATCATATATATGAATGTATCGAGGTATTTGGTGAAGGTTCTCATATTTCTTTAAGGAGTATGATTGTGTAACTTAAATCTCTTCTCTATTTTCGAGTTGTAATCCATGTTGTCTCCTAATACACACCTCCTAACATGGATAAGTATCCAACCCATTCAGTGTGTCCTTGGGGGAAAGCTACAGGTCGAGGACCCACTCTCACCTTGATTCCCAACTCCTCCGTTTAGGCCCAACTCCTAATGGAGCCAAGGGGGGTAGACACTATTTACTAAGTTTTAATAGGATTTTAATAGGATTGATTTTAGGAGTTAATTTTAATTAAGTTGTCTAATAGTTTGAATTACAAGCAATCATGCAATATGCAACAAATAAATTGATGACAACCAAACTTACTTGAAACTCAACCAAATAACACTAAAAGAATGAAACAACCAAATTATGACTATACCAGTGCCTTGTCTACTAGGCTTAAAAGTTGCAATATTCCAATCTTGTTTAATGAAAATAAATTACACAAGCTACACAAATGAACGAAATAACTTGCTTGACTTGTAATGAAATGAACTTGATATTTGAAATAACTTGCTTGGAAATTAAGAGAACTTGAATACAAATGATTCAAAAAGTAAATGTGAAGATGACAAGAGGTCATAATGTTTTGCAAGTGGTTCTATAAATTTTAATTAATTTTAGGTCTCACTTCAACTTAGGGGGATTTGTGCTTGAAACAAGAAAAGTAAAATCTACCTAATGTGACTACCTTTAACCCTTATCCTTCGATTAAGAGAAATTGTTGAGTGCTCAACAATAGAACATAAGGTTCCATTCTAGCTCCACAAATAAGCTTCAAAGACAAGCCGAGTGCTAAATAAGAGGACACAAAGTGCAATGAGGATCCCTTCAACCTCTATCCCTCTAGCTCCACAACTAGTCCTTATTTTCTCAATTTCAAAATAAGTTGTTAAAGTGAATATTTTAAACTAGTCGACTGAAACCTTAGTCATTTCTTTTCACTCAGGATAGGACAAACTAACAAGGGGAGGGAATACTAGGAAAAAGTGGGACAAGGTTTATTATTTTACAAGGAAAGAATATTTCTAATAAAAATTAAACTAAACTAGCCATCACGATTTTGCAGGAGGGAAAAGCCACTTTGCATGAAGGTGTGGACATCAAATTAAAATTATAAGAATGAAACAAAATGTGAACAAGCCTCACAACCCCCTTCCGAAAGGAAGAGATCGGGAAAAACTTAGAAAGGAAGTGTTGAATGATAAGACTAAGGAAACTAAATCCTATCCCTTCCTCTCTTGTTGTGCAAGTGTGGGAAAACCCAACCTCCTTTGCAATGCACTGGTTGGAAAAAAATAGAAAATTAAATAATGAAATAAATCTTGAGAATATAGTTGTCATTGATGTCAAAGGAGTTCACAAATGACAAAGGAATAACAAATAGACATATAGCAGGATGAAATCAGTAAAATACAAAGGATCCAATACATGGATTATATTTGATGTCAAAGGAGTTCAATAATGACAAAGGAAAATCAGTAACACGGTCGATGACAGGAGAAAGATCTGCAAAGAAAGAAGTGGAAGATCCATAGATCAGACAGAAGATGGATTTCACAACCCACAGCTGAAGATGGATTTCGCAAGTTGGAGTTATACCTGAGATAACCCAACATTGACTAAATTAAATCATCCTCACGATTTGGGGATCGTGTGGTGGAGATCAGAGAGTGCTAAAGATCTACGGTCATAATGAATTTCATTGATTAAATAATGAGGACTAGGATAAAAAGGTGAATCGACTGCAAAATTCAAAAGTAATCGCCACGAAAGAGATTAAGATCAACGAATGAGGTTGATCGTTGAATCAGATCAATGACAACCAGTTATTTCGCAGGGAGAACTAGCGTGGATTAATAAAAACCTGATGTGCATGAAATTTGAATAAAATCCACCTTATGATATTTGGGGTATGATGTCGATCTAGATCTGATGGTCCTCATGGATTTCACAGATTCAACTAGCATGTGAGTTAACTGTTGAGATGGGTGCGAAATTTTAATTCAAACAAGTTTTTTCTATTTGGAGTTCGCAGTTGATTGAAGTTGACAGAGATCGATGGATAAGGTCGATCATTGAAACAGATCAATAGTTGTCAACGATTTCGATGGGAGAAGTTGCAAGGTCTAAGAAAATCATGATGGGCACGAAATTTCCATCAAATATAGTTTAATACATTTGGAGTCCACCGTTGATCCAACCAGATCTAGATCCGACGAACCTCAAGGGATTTCGTAGATTTAACTAGTAAGTTAGTTAACGTTCTGGATGGGAGCGAAATTTCATCGAGAAATAGTTTACTGACAATGTGGACGGTCCAGATTAGTCAAGAGAAATGTGGAAGCCGATTTGAGAAGATCGACGGCAAAGAATGATTTATGCACAAAGAAAAGGGAAGATCCACAAATCTGCATTTGATCGTACATCAATGGTTAGGATTTAATCCACAAGGAAATCTACGGTGGTGAATGATTTCCGCACAAAGAAAAGTGAGGATACTTAATCCACATTAGATCGTAGATCGACAGCTACGAGTGAACCCGCAAAGAAATCAACGGTTTAGAAGAAAAGCGGAGGGTGGAAAGCAGAGAATCATGAAAAGACTTTGGAAAATGTCACAGGTACGCTACCCAATATCTGGAAGATCGACGGTCCGAAAAACAACCGCATAATATCGACGATGCAGAAGTAAAATGGCAGAAAGCATAAATCTCGAAATGACATGTTGAAAAAGTCACAAATCCAAAATCCGCAGTCCAGAAGATCAACAGTTAGGATAGAACTCGAACGAGATCGACGGTGTGGAAATATTGGTTTGGAAAGCAGAAATCATGGAATGATATTTGGAAAAATTCATATATCTGATATCCGCTTTTCATCTCAGTTCAACAGTCACAGAGAGCTCGAAGAAGATCAACGGTGCAAAATGATTGGTGCAGAAAGCGGAAATCATGGAATGATATTTGGAAAAAGTCACATATCCACTATCCAATTTTTATCTCAGATCTACAGTTAAGAAAAATCCTGAAATGATATCAACAGCTCAAGATGATTGTGGAAATAGAGATTGCAGAAGAACACGACTAGAATAATAAACTGTAAATCGGTTAACAAGGAATTGTTTTAGTTGTTTTGAAGAATCACGATGGAGGTAGATGACTCTACGAGTTAGTAATAGAATGAGGAATTAAGCTGTCATGAAAAGGCATGATCCAAGAATAAAATGGTGCAACGATGAAGAGATGCGTCTATAGGAAACATGAAGGTATTTATACATAGAAGGATGAGTGATAGAAATTGTCTTTGGGGTCCAGATCATAGAAGAAGAAGCAAAGACCGGTGCGTGTGACAAAGATTGAAGGGTAAAGGAATCTGGAAGATTAATAAAAATATATTAGGGTGGTAGGGTGACATTAGGGCAGTAAATATGCGTGCAGAGGGTTGTAGCCTCCTTCTAGCAGAAGTTGGTAAATAGGGTGTAGTAGCATCTTGTTAATTGTAGCTGAAAAAACAGGGGGTTGTAGCCTCCTTCCAGTAGTTGCTGGTAAATAGGGTGTAATACCATCCTTGTCTATAGAAATAGGCAAAAACTATTTGTAAATAACAATTTTGCAGTAATAGGAAGTATTGGTGGTTTACCCAATTGGGCTTCCACAATAAATTTGTGTTTTGTGTGTTCTTGTTGATTATGCGTTTTAATGAGTAAATTAAAAGTGGTATTAAATTGATAAAAGTTACAATACTAATTCACCCCCCCCCTCTCAGTATTGACCAATATCTCAACAATAAATAGTTAATCTAGCCACACAATCATATTCTGAAGGAAGAGATGGGGGAAAACAAAAGAACTAAAAATATGAAAATTAAACTAAGTAGCAAACTCCTAGCCCCTCGTCACTTGCAATCCAAGGGTGGTCAATCCCAAATACCTTTGCATGCGATGGATGGTTGAAATTTTAAAGTAAAATACAACTTAACTTGAAATAAAAGTAAAAGAGAAGCTAGGCCCAATAGACTCTCTTGGCCTATTACAATTTATAGACCGAAATAGGTTTGAGAGTAGGAAGAGGGTTTTTTGGACCCTTTGGGAAAGAGGGTTTGAAGTGGCTTGAACTTGGAAATTTCTACTCTTTGTTCTAGTCAAATTTTGGCATAACTTCCCCTTGAAATGTAAAAAACCTGCACAAAATAATAACAAAATATTCTACAAATATGTTGGAAATGAGTTTTAAAACACTACAAACTCTTACATGTAAAAAATCAGCAACTTGTCGATAAAAACCATCATTAAAACAATGTTGGAAATGATTGTTTAGAGAGAAATAAAGCTCAAATATGCAACAAAAAAGTTAGAAAATAAAAAGATGGAGTCGGGATATTCTTTATTGTTTGAAAAAATGGGGTATCCCACTCGGGAATCCCAGTCTCCAAGCCTTGGTAACTTGCAACAAAATCTAGCTTCACAAATGCAAATGTGGTTGAGAAATCTAGAAAAAGAAGTGAGAAATCACTAATTCAAACTAGAAATTCATGAACTTCTCACATGATAACTAGACAACTCACATAACATGTAATAGAAATACCACAATATTATTCTCAAGAAAAATAATTTTCTTGAGATCCACAAATGCTTTGAGAAACCGTAATGCACAATTATACCTTACACAAGAGCCAATCACACCAATCTCCTCCAAAGATTTCTTCTCATTAACAAAATAACAATGGATGGGAATTACAATAACTTACTCGTCTTTGAGCACAATAAGAACAAGTGAGCATGAAAGAATGAGAGAGAGTGAGAAGCAATAAGTTGTAACCCGAATGAGGAGATTCCTCCTTATAAAGGGAAAGCGAGGGAGAGAGGCCCCTTGCAGGTGTGTCATTTGGAAAGCATACAAATTCCTAAGGAGGGAATCCCCTATTAGAGAGAAATACCATGGGAAATAAAGGAATGAGACATACCTCTTACCTCCCACCCATATACCACAAAATGGATAGAAGAAGGTGGGAACCCCTCCTAGGAAGGTGGGACCCCTTTTCTTGGCCCCACTGACATGCCCCCTTCTTTCGTCTATGAAGTGCCCCCCACTTTAGAGATAAATTCGCCCCACTTAGGAAAATAGGAAAAATTGGTTTATGAGGGGTCCTATGGGGAATTTTTAACTTGCCTTGGTCCCTCCTAGAATTAAACACAAAAAATTCTCTCGTAAATATTTCTTTTCTGACTTAGGGAAATTTCAGCCTCTTTAATTAGATCAAATTTCCTGCTGAAAATTGAATGACCTATGGAAACTTGACCATAACCCTACCAAAACTTAATGAATTCACCCAAAAATTGGTCCAAGGGTGTAGGGGGTCTCATTCCATTTATTTTGAGTACCCATAACCCTATACAACATGACTAAGGACCACTTATCCCTCTTTTACATTACAACATTTTATACCAAGATACATTTTTTAAATACAAAAAAATAAAAAATAAAACTAAGTAAAACTTAATGAAATTCAATAAGACTTTGGATAATGTTTAGCATGGTAATATACAACACCCCTATACATTATACACCACATGGGATCGATTATTAGAATACATTTCACCACTTTGGAGGAATTTTGAGTGAAAAACTCAAATAATTAAAATTGTTAAAGAGAAAATTTAATTATCCAAGGACAAAAACACTTGATGGAAGGAATTCCCTAATGATAAAGTCCTAAGAAACTAAGTTTTACAAAAAATTGACTGTCATGCTAACCTATAATCACAAAATTCCCCACAAGGGTGCGGAAATTTCATGAAGAAGAAGAAGAGAAGAAATGGGCAAAATTGCCCTACTAAGTCTTCTGGAGCTTGAAAATTTTGAAAGGTACATTTCACTTTGTTTGAATTATTGGACCATTGATCTAAAATAAATGAGAGCAATTGAAAGGTATAATTGCGCATGGAATATTGAGAACAATGTAAACTAAACAAGACAAATTTAAGAGAAATCATTGCATGGGAGACATTAGTCTAACTCATGATAACTAAATCAATCAGACAATCAGTTAAACTGACATGGTAGGTGGAAAAAGGCACCACTTCCCCATGCATCCATGCATAACTAGCGCTATACTGACTGAAAGTGATCTAACTGAATGTAACTGGAGATAAAATCAGCATAACTAGTTACCTACCACAACCAATTGATGGAGGTTGTTGATGGCACTCAGAATGTCTCCTAAAATGTAGGGAATGGTCTCAGAGGCACTTAAACTCATGCATGAGCATGAAGTAAGTGGAATTTAACCTCTATATGTGTTCCCCATACTCCAGTATAGTAAATATGTCTCCCTATGCTAGAAAAAATTATCAATAGACTATAAATGGACAAGGAAGGATTATAATAATCCTAACACCCCCCCCCCCAATCTTGACTTGGACAACTTTGGGCCTTGGAAACTAGGCCAAAATTTACCCTTACAATATAATGAAAAA
>LPNX010480544.1:76182-104065 GCA_001517045.1 Pseudotsuga menziesii
ATGGGGAACACACCCCCCCCCCCTCAAAAAATAAGCAGGAACAGGAACTATGAATCAAGCCTTTACATCCAAAAGAGATATGAGAAAGACAAATCTATTTTATGTGAAGGACTTGGTGAATATGTCTGCAATTTGATCCTCTATAGGACAATAATGCAGTGTGATAGTTTTGTCATGCACTAGTTCCCGAATATAATGCATGTGAACCTCAATGTGCTTCATCCTTTGCTTCTGAACTGGATCACTGGCTATATTTATGGTACTCTGGTTGTCACAATAGATGTCCATTGAAGGTGAAGTGTGAATATCAAACTTTGCAGGATTCCATGTAGCCAAACTGCTTGAATAATAACATTTACACCCCACCTATACTCCTCTTCTATTGAAGGGAATGCAAGTGTTGCTTGCTTCTTACTGGACCAACAAATTGGCCCAGATCCCAACATAAACACAAATCCTGAAGTGGATTTTCTATCATTCTCATCTCCAGTCCAATCTGAATCTATGAAGCCTATGAGATCAAACTGTGCACCAGTTGCATAATGGATCCCATAATCTCTAGTACCCTACACATAGTGCAAGATACGCTTTGTTTCCATCCAATGCAACTCATGTGGCTCCTACATGTACTTGGAAGCAGAATTCATAGCATAGGATATGTCTGGTCTTGAATGTATGAGATATAGAAGGCTCCCAATGAGCTGTCTGAAAAGAGTGTTTTCTACCAATGGTGTAGAGCCACCTTCCTCTAGCTTGATGCCGGAGAGGAAAGGAAAAGGGGTTTCCTTGCAGTCTTCCACGTGGAATATTCTGAGCATGTCTAATGAGTATCTATACTGTGAGATCATGATTCCAAAAATTATTTTGACTTACTTCGAGACCAATGAACTATCTTAACAGTCCTAGAAAGTAGTAGTGAATGCTTTTTTCAGAGCTGAATTGATGCTTCTCAATCTAGCAACAGAGCTGCTAGTAATGAGAAAGTCATCCACATATAACAGAATCAATAGAAAGGACCCCTCTTTCTTCTACATGTAAACATTGCAATCCGATTAGCATCTTTCAAATCTCTGTGACATGAGGAAGGAATCCATTTTGGAATGCCATGCCCTGGGGGATTGTTTGAGCCCATAGAGTGATTTCCTCAGTTTGCAAACAAAGCCTAAGGATCCTCAATGTACCCCTTAGGTTGTTTCATGTAAATCTCCTCCTTCAAGTCACCATGGAGGAAGGCACTTTTTACATCCATGTGATGTACCTCCCACCTTTTTGAAGCTACAACTGCTAAGACAAGTCCGATGGAGTCCATTCTTGCTACTAGATTTAATGTCTCATTATAGTCCAATCCTTGAACCTGTGAGTACCCTTTGGCCACCAACCGAGCCTTGTACTTGGTTGTGGTTCCATCAAAGGCTATCTTGGTCTTGTAGACCCATTTGCACTAAACCAGTTTCCTCCTCGGAGGTAAGGAGACAAGTTCCCAAGTTTTATTGTCATGTAGTGAATCAAATTCCTCATCCATAGTTGCCTTCCATCTTGGATCATGGAAAGCTTCCTTGAATGTTTGAGGATATGACCCGAACATCATGAAGCACCTCTCAGGGAGAAGTGGATCTGTCTGGGACAGTGCAACATACTCTTTCTGATACTAGGACCTCGTTCTTCTCTTATCATATGGATCCCCAGCAACATCCCCAACTACTTTGACGAGCTATTGAGCCCATTTAGGTTGTTGAGATGAAGTGGATGTTGGATCTAGATCTAGATCTCTTTGAGGTGTAAACTCAATATAAAAATCATGCTGATCTTCCTCTTCTTTTGAATCTGAATCTGAAACGTTAGACAATAAATATCTATATGCAATAGGAAGTAAAGGAGTTGTAATACCTTCATCTTCTTTGAATGGAAGATGTGGTTGTACTGGATCTGAGTATGGCATGAAATGTGAGAATGCATATTCCTTGGAGGCATGGTCTACAATAACTTTCGCTATAATATCCCACTAGAGAAATATGTGCTCTCTACTGAGTCAAGGCCAAACACCACTTGCTTTGGTGAGCCAGTGCGAGTCATCTTGTATACAAATAACAAATTTATTGCAAGAGAAGACACATAGAGTATATTCTTGAACTCTCCATGCTGGATTTTAATAGAACCTCTTTCTGCTACTGGGATCTGAGATTCGTCATCCATATGAATATTAGGCCCTCATGTGAGATTGAGAGTGGTGAAGGATTCCCTATAGGATACCATGTGGTTGGATGCTCCAGAATCTATCAAGTAATATTTTGACTAAGTGAGGCCTTCCTTCAAGGCATGGAACCTCTCATGATATCATGTTGGTTTTCCAACATCACACTTCTTTAGTCTTTGTGGAAGAGAAATATTGTTATGGTCAAGGAGAGTTGTCAGGTGGTCGATTTGCTTCTTCATGCACTAGATTTTAGGATGAAAGCCTCTCATACAGTATGGTCATCTTGTCTTTTTGAATTTCTTATTTTTCTTGGAGCTCGAGGCTCCTTTGGAAGATATCTGATTCTCTTTTGGCTTTGGATCAGTGGATTTGGGCTCCTTCCCCTTGTGCTTCCCTATGGCTTGCACATTGTTTGAGTCTAACATCAAAAGAGATTGATTCTTAGAGGTATGAAACACTCCCATTTGAACCAACCTATCCTGCTCTTGTATTAAGGACTCAACAAAATCATCTAGAGAAGGCATCTTCTAATTGAGGATGGAAACTCTTTCGGAATGGAAGGCATATACAAATACAGAGTACTCTGATCCAAGCTTTCTCGGTACTTATAGAACTGGTTGTTCATATTTCCTCTCTATTCCACATTGTTTACATTGCAGTGCTAGTGACTTGAATTTTTTGAAAAAATGTTGAATAGTTTCGAAGCTACTGGGCTATAATGCAATGAGATCATTCTCCAATTTGTTCCCTTGAAGCTCATCTTGTTTTCCAAACAAATATTCAAGATTTTCCCACGCTTCCGTCAGAGTCCTTAGTCCCTCAATATGGAACAAAAGATCTTGGGAGATATGAGTGAATAGGACGCCAAAGGCTTCATCCAATCGATTCAAGAACTTGTTTTTCTCAGCAGGGTGATGGGGCTTTGTCTCTCTGCCCATTTTCATCCTAAACATGACAAGCTTTCTCAAGGAGACCTGCATATCTTCCCTCCAATCAACATAGTTTAAGGGTGTAAGGATCTGGGGTACAAGATCTAAAGGATCCATCAATATTTATGTCGATCAGTAAATTATTCAACAAGCTACATAGGTACATGCAAGTAACACTACAAAAACCACAGTCAATTCACAATCATGTCAGTTTCAAGCCTTTCCACCTCGACATGTACACTTTCCCAGAGGTTGTCACAACTGGATAGAATTTTCTGAAATGAATTTAGAGGGAGCAAGGCTATCATTCCAGGATTTATGTGGAAACTCAACTGCTTCTAGTGTACAATGGAGGTCGGACAAGACTTGTTTCTATCCTAAACAAGGCTTTGATACCATGTTTGAATTATTGAACCATTGATCTACAGGAAATGAGATAAATTGAAAGGTATAATTGTGCAGTGGAATAGTAGGAACAATGTACACTGAACAAGACAAATTTAAGAGAAAACTGATAAGAACTGATTAGTAAATTACAAAATTAATCTCCATTAATTCCAAGAGTATAAAACATTGTTAAAATAAGGAGATTTTGAATCATGTGGATAAGATTCGAATCTACCAACTCAATCCTAACAGATTGGCTAACTAGGAGTGTCTAAATCACTACATGGGAGCCACTAGTCTAACTCATGATAACTAAATCAGTCTAACAATCAGTTAAACTAGTTAAACTAGTTAAATTGACAAGGTAGGTGGAAAATGTGCCACTTCCCCATGCATCCATGCATAACTGGCACTAGACTAACTGAAAGTGATCTAACTGAATGTAACTGAAGATAAACTCAGCATAACTAGTTACCTCCCACAACCAACTGACGGAGGCTATTGGTGGCACTAATAGTGGCTCCTAAAATGTAGGAAATGGTCTCAGAGGCACTTAAAATCATGCATGAACATGCAGTGAGTGGCATTTAACCTCTACATTTGTTCCCCATACTCCAGTATAGTAAATATGTCTCCCTATGCTAGACAAAATGGTTACTAGACTATAAATGGACAAGGGAGGTTTATAATAATCCTAACACACTTGTCTTCATGGTACATGGTACATGATCTCCCGCCTTCTTGGTTAGGTGGTCAACACTCCACAATCACATTTGGTGTACATGGTATGTACTTTGATTTATTATTCTATTTTAAGCATTTGTTCCATAACATTTGGTATCAAAAGCTTACAATACTTGGTGATCTCCATCAAAACAAGTCATATCGTCATTTTAAATCTAACATTTTTTTGAGACGTTTCAGAGAGTTCTAGTTCACTGCAATTTCATAGATATAATCTATGTAATTCAGGGTTTTTTCCTGGTCCTGAAACTACTTTGAAATAGGTGTTCAAAATGAAATAACCATATATGATTCTATAGAAATCCAATTGAGTGCCACCAATTACATTGAATAGAAGATGAACCAACTATTTTTAGGTCCAAAATTCGGAAATAAATCTAAAACATTGGACATGAGGTAGGTCATACTAATTTTCTCTACTAAAAGGAACAAAATTAACAAGTTTATGGAAAATTAGTATTGCATTCTTATTGCACATCATAATTTGGTAAAACCTATGACATTACAAAGAAGACACATCATTCTACTACAGGCTAAAATTTTAGACTCACAGATATATAAATTTCATAGTTACATCATGTGGAAGGTTGACCAACAAGACAATCTCCAAAATAGGGTTTTAAAAGCAGGTTGACTTAAATCTAGAATAACTTTTGATTGTGATGTTTGATTGAGATGATTCAAAATCCATTGGAAAGAGGAAAAACAATATCTTTGCATGAACACATGATTGGTCCAATAGATTAACTTGTTGTTTTTCTTTTCATTTTGTGTAAGTATGGGGGTCCTCTCTAGTGGTCACCAATCACCTCTCCTCTCTCTATGCTCTTTGGGTTGGTTCTTTTCCCTAGGGGCTTATTTAGTGGGATGTTGTTTTTTGTCTCATGGTCAACTTCATGAAGGAATGGGAAGTAATTTATCCAAGGCCATGCAAAACAAAACTAATCATTGATAATATATTTGAAAAATAGTAAAACTAATTAGGATAAATATTGAAGATTTAGAGTTATAATCTAATGGTTTTGGGGTAGACCCCAAATCAAAACCAATGGAAATGCTTATATTTATAGGATATGAAGATAAAGATTAATTAAATCCATGGAATGGTTGAGTATGTTAAGGGAAAATTGTGTGGGTTCCTTTCGGGCAAGTTTTTTGTTTTTAAAGTGGAGTTGTTAAGAAGCGGAAATTTTTTGATGAAGATATTAGAAAAATGCCACGTGGGAAGTATTTGGAAGGATTGTTCTCAAAATAATGTATCAAAGAATAAAAAAGGGAAGCAATCAATTAAACTCAAAATGAATTGAAAGAAGAAAATGAGGGATTGAAGAAAAAGGGTAATGAGTTGTCCAAGATACAAACCTTAATGAAGTACTGATTAAGGAAGTTCATATATTAATACAACAAAATATTAGTAAAGAATCGGGTCCCTCTTTCCCCCCACCCCCATGTAACCTCCCTCCCTTGTTTTTTAATCCCCCCCCCCCCCCACTTTTATATTTTACATATTTTTATTTTTATTTTTTATTTTTTGAATGTATTTTAAAGTTTAATATTTTTTTTGGGAGGTAATTTTTTACCTTAGTGGAAATGCAGTATCAACCTCTTTTTGTGGCCTAGGGAATAACACTAACAACCAATCAGAACACTATGCTCTAAACCTGGGATTGAAGGAAGTAATCACTCTTGGAATTTGATCGCTAGTTGTGATAGGAGATTCACTTCTTATTATCTCTCAAGCTAGGCATCAACATGAAATCACCAATCAAATAGAATGTTATCTTCATAAATGCATTATTATCCTTCTTTGCCAAATTCCAAATATCCAATTCTTTCATGTTTGACGTGAACACAATG
The DNA here is from genome assembly GCA_001517045.1 of Pseudotsuga menziesii. Classification (NCBI taxonomy): domain Eukaryota; kingdom Viridiplantae; phylum Streptophyta; class Pinopsida; order Pinales; family Pinaceae; genus Pseudotsuga; species Pseudotsuga menziesii. The sequence goes on from LPNX010480544.1 coordinate 82,294, forward strand.
CTACAGTAGATCAATTAGAAAGTGAAGCCTCGACTATACCTAGAGGGGGTACAAAAAAATGGGGGTAAAATCTGATCGTGTTGGCTCCCTTAGTGGTATTTATGCAAATCTAAATTCTTTTCAATATCATGAAGCGGTCTCATCAAGCATTAAGTATCCCAATCGACAGAAGGTTGGATTAATGTTCACATATTGCATCTAACCATGTAGAGATTTCAAGGCACTTGGGATAGTGAACCTTCTTATGAATTATTCGTTCACACATATGGGATTTTACTAGGAAATACGGAGTTACAACTAGGAATATTTCTTTCATTAAGTTAAACCCTTAATTCCCTCTTTTTACTCCACTTTCATTTTTCCCTTTATATTTATATTTTATTTTTATTTTAGTTCTAACTATATTTTAAACTAAAACAATTACTTATTAATTATCCAATTAACCCCCATTTTTACTCATTTGAATATTTTTAACTACTATATTTAAATTAATATACAATTAAATAACTTTTTCCATCCATTTTTATTTCTTTTCATCTTTTTAACCTTTGCCTAAGTTTAAAAAAAATCTTCATTTTTAATAAAAAAAATTATTTATTTTATTATATTATTCAAATTTTAAACCTTATGTTTCTCAATTGTATCCCCAAACATTTTTATCTATAATTTTTATAATTAAAGACTAGTTTTTAATTTTTTGTATACTCTAGTGCCCTCTTCTTTTCTATTGTGTCATAGCTTCGAATGATCTTGATGATGGGTGGAGGGTCCACCTAAAACATGTCGGTCACTTCTAAATTTCTACACATTGCAAATCCATAAGTTTGCACACAAATTCTTGTTTAGGGGATAGTCTGTCTCAACGTTTTTCATTCCGCAAACAACATTGGAGGAAGGAGGTCGGGTGTGAGGGTTAATTATGGAATGGTGATGTGGAGCCAAGTGGACTTTGATGTCTTCTCTTGTCACTGGAAGATCGACTTCTTGATATGATTAGTGCGAGTTGCATGGAGCTTCACTCAGGTAATTTTTTGTTGGTTACATTTGGATTTTTCTCTCTCGTTTCTTTGGAAGGTTTAGGATATAGGTGTGTCTATGTACGCTCTGCAAGACCAATCTTCTATGAATTGGGTTGAGTGTAGTATGGATTTTTTGGTGGTTATTGGTAGAGGCTTGGACGTCAGAGTTGTCTTGCAAATAGCTTGGGTTGACAGAAGAATTTAATTTCCAAAGGAGATTTTGGACTGTGTTGCAATTATGGACTTTGAAAAAAAGATTGAGGACCTTTTTTAGAGAATTCGAGCTACCCAAGTTGATATCCATGGCACATGTTAACAATTGAGATGGATGAGATATTAAATGGAAGGTTTGATTGTTGTACAACAAATTGCTTCTCATGTGCCTATTCTGGATACTCACCTTGATGAAATTGAGCAAACCAGCCATCAAATTTCAAATTTTACTTATGGGATAAGTGCTCGTCTTGACAAGGTTGAAGGGATTGTTCATGCCTGTGATGCTCAAGTTGATTTTTTTTAAACAATGGCAAAACATGAAGACCTTATCACGGGGGGAAACTCCAAGCTAGAAAAGAATTCGAAAAGAAAGAATGTTTATCGGCATTTTATTATGCAACCCACCCGAGTAAATATTTCAAGTTCAAGCGAGCATGCTGAACATATTCCGAAGAAGATGGGAATGCTTCTAGTTTAGATGGGCATGAAGAAGAAGATTCGATAGACCAGGTTATGGAAAGTGGGAATAGTTTCACTTAATTTCTAGTTTGATGTTTAATTTTTGGAAAAAATTGTTGGCATAGTTTGTTAAAATATATAGTAGTATAATAACATCTAGTCATTTTGAAATCATTTTCAGACTCTGGATTATTGTATTTGGTGTTCACACCTTTGTTAGATATATTTTGAATTATTCCAAATTATCTTTTGAATTTGATTTAATCAGTTATTTATAATACAAATTACTCGTTTCAGTTAAAATAATGTTTAATATTTTTATTTTTATTATTTTTTGGAAAAAAAAAATTATTTTTAAAATTTTGAAGTTTTTGGAGGCAATTTTTTTTCTTTTTATATAGTGATCATTAAAAATATATATTATTTTACGTCATGGTTTCAAAATGGCTACAAATTAAACTCAATAGAATAAAGCAATGATACTAGTATCATCTATTTGCAATTATAGGGTTGATTTTGTCATTTTTCGTTGAAAGGACGACGATACGGTTAGGGTTGTAGTTTCAAATAAGTTGTAATTTTAGACTCAAAAAGAAAAATGGAATTTCCATGGTGATTTGAGGTGATTTGAGTACAATTTTAGGGTTTTGATTACAACGACACCGGATGTTAAGGCCAGGGTTTCAAACAATATGTAATTTAGACTCTGAATCTAGGAGGACCATTTTTCAATTCAAGATCGATTTATGGTTTTGATTGCAATGGCATCAATCGAGGCCAAAAGAGGTTTCAAAAAAGCTGTAATAATGCTATCGGTAGCGCCACTTTTCAATTCAGGGATAAAAATAACCACTTAATGCATTGTTTAAAATTACAAGAAGCCTGAAGCGTTCTTGTTGAGTTGTATAATATGTTTCACCCTCTACTTGCACTTTCTCATTTTCCTTCACAGGGACTTCACTCAGTGAATATCTCACATAGCACGTGCGATCATGGGATATTAAAGAATACCCTTAATTTCGAGAGATATTGACCCAAACACTTTTTGTTGAAACCCCCTCCCAATACTTAAAACCTCCTCCCCACCCCTTTTTATACCTCAATCCTTATAAACCACCCTACCCACCCCCACCTTAAACCCCTCATCCCCCCAATACCTGCAATATATTGGTTCGATTTTCGATAATCTTAAAACCCACAATATGAACTAACGTGATAGGATATTGGTCAACAGGTGAAGAAAAATGGAATTTCCATGGTGATTTGAGGTGATTTGAGGAGTACAATTTTAGGGTTTTGATTACAACGACACCGGATGTTAAGGCCAGGGTTTCAAACAATATGTAATTTAGACTCTAAATCTAGGAGGACCATTTTTCTATTCAAGATCGATTTATGGTTTTTGATTGCAATGGCATCAGTCGAGGCTAAAAGAGGTTTCAAAAAAGTTGTAATAATGCTATCGATAACCCCACTTTTCAATTCAGAGATAAAAATAACCACTAAATGCATCGTTTAAAATTACGAGAAGCCTGAAGCGTTCTTGTTAAGTTATATAATATGTTTCACCCTCTACTTGCATTTCCTCATTTTCCTTACCCATGTAGATGATGGCCTCTCACAAGACTTGCTTTAAATTATTTTTATATATAATCTATATATAAAGATACACAAAAAAACAGAAAAGTACGGAAAAAATTAATAATAATTTTTTAATACAGCTATAACTTGTCAAAGGTTAAAAAAATCAAAAGGGGAACATGACCCTTCAAGTGACCCTAATAAAATTCAATAATGTATTTAAGTCTGTATGAAATTGGCAACAATAAAAGACGTCAATGTTTGGATTTAAAAATGAATGTAAAAAAAAACAAACATGCGATTAAGAAATGGAGACGTTCATTGACGTAATTAAATAAACTTGTACAAAGTAATGCCAACGTGTGGCCTAGTACTGTGTATGAAAGTGTACAGATTGAACGGTGATTTGAATGGCGACGATCTAATTAGATGACAGTGTATTATTCGACCTAACAAAATTGGTGACTGTATAGTTGAAGTTTGTGTAACACAAAATTCCTTATATGCATGAGCAATACATAAGTGTATGAGGATAATAACATGTGGTAAGCACGAAATTGCAATCACTACAATGTACATATGTAATTTCAACTTTGTGGTACTAGTGTGGCGAGCCTTATCCACCAAACAGATTCGCCTTCAAGACGATCATGTAAGGTGTTAAGGCATATGCCCCTCCATGTAAGATTACTTCTTTTGTGTGAATGTTTTAGTCTTGTGAAGATCCAAAAATAATAAAGTAGCTTAAAGCAAATATATATAGACTTATGTAATAAAAATATTAAAAATTGAAATAAATTTTATTTGTATTGAGGTTATGTCTTTGATGAGAAAAAGAAACATATTGTTTGTTTTTTATTTTTTAATTAAATAATTTGATTTTTTTATTAATGACTCTCGTACTTCAATGTTATAATATTTCAATGGTATCGGTTTACCATCTATCATACAACTGTTTAGATCAATTGCTTATAATAATGACGTAATATTCATGGTTTCACTAATATTGTCCATGGTTCTATAAATGTCATAATTCCATTTACTTTAACCAAGGTTCCATTACTAAATATACACAATTCCACCAATTTCTTTCAAAGTTACATACAGAAAGTTTATTAGAGTAATTTTGAGGCCTAAAATGGGTCTGCTAAGCAAAATAATAAAATAATATTTATTATTTTTTGAGGAAAAAAAAAAAAAAAAAACTACTTTTTGTGTTCGTATTTTCGACATATCTCCATGTGTTTTTACTCAAATTTCGATTGGGAGAGCTCGTTGGATGCGGAATTTGATTCCGCATCCAACGAATACCCACACTACATACTTTTGACGGATCCCGCTACTCCAAAAACAAGAAATACCCACACTGCATATTTTTTTCAGGTATTTCTTGTTTTTGGGGTAGCGAGGTCCATCAAAAGTATGCAATGTGGGTACTCGTTGGATGCGGAATCAAATTCCGCATCCAACGAGCTCTTTCTTGTGAGTTGGAATTGAAGAATCAATAGAGTTCCAATAAAATGAGTCAACCATAATGGTTGAATTAACATATTTGTCATAAAAAAAGCTACATTTTTTGTTCGTATTTTTGACATATCTCCCTGTGTCTTTGATTCCGCATCCAACGAGTACCCACACTACATACTTTTGACGGATCCCGCTACCCCAAAAACAAGAAATACCCACACTGCATACTTTTTTCAGGTATTTCTTGTTTTTGGGGTAGCGAGGTCCATCAAAAGTATGCAATGTGGGTACTCGTTGGATGCGGAATCAAATTCTGCATCCAATGAGCTCACCTGATCGAAATTTGACTAAAAACACAGGGAGATGTGTCAAAAATACGAACAAAAAATGTAGTTTTTTTTATGACAAATATGTTAATTCAACCATTATGGTTGACTCATTTTATTGGAACTCTATTGATTCTTCAATTCCAACTCACAAGAACTTATTGTTGGCGCGTTTTCTTATAAGGCTCATTTTAGACCCCAAATTTCCTCTAATGGGTACTTCCACCATTAAATGTTTGCATCTCCATCAATAATACTCCATAAACATGGTTCCATCAACATTGCTTTGAGTTCCATCACCCAATGTTATGGCTCCAATAACTTTTGTTCATAGTTGAACCAATGTTCATGGTTCCAACAATTCATGTTCATAATTGAACCAAACGTTCACAATTCCACAACATATGTTTATGGTTCCACCAACTTTGTTCGTGGTTCCTTAAAAACTCACGGTTCCACCACCAAATCCACATCGTTCCACAAACTTTGATCATGGCTCTATAAATAGTGCTCATGGTTCTATATGAATTACTCATTATTCATAGTTCCACCAACATTTTTCGTGGTTTCATATGCATTGCTACATGTTTCGTGGTTCCACCACCAAATGTTCAGGGTTTCAATAATTCTTCATGGTTATGTAAACATCACAAGAAAAACAACTTCTATGAAGGTTTTTGCAAAACCTCCCCCAAAAATGTCTCCCGAGAAGTTGCTAGGAGAGGTGGGTGACTAAATGTTTTTTATGGGTGCTCTTAAGTTATATAAATGCACCCATGCAAATCCAAATTTAACACATTAATGTGCCAAATAATGGTATGCATCAAGTGTCCTTATACCTAATCTAGGAATAGAGTTCTTTTCATATAATGGGTATAAAGACATTTGGTGCATTTTATTATTTGACACATCGGTGCACTAAATTTGGATTTGCATTGGTGCATCCATACAACTTAGGAGCACCGTGAAAAAAAACCATCAGTTGCCCACTTCTGCTAGCAAACTCCTCTATAAATAGATAGGGGGAGACATTTTCAAGGGAGGTTTTGCAAAAACCTTATTTAAAAGTGTAATTTTTACATAACCATGAATAATGTTGATGGAACCATGAACATTTGGCGGTGGAACCACGAAAAAGTAGCAATGCTTATGAAACCATGAACACTAATGGTGAAATCTTGAAAATGGTAGCAATACATAATGAAACCATGAACAATGCATAACATGTGCACGTTTATAGGTGGAACTGTGAATAATGAGTAATTCATATAAAACCATGAGCACCATTTATAGAACCATGAATAAAATTGGTGGAATCATGAGCATTTGGTAGTGGAACCATGAATTTTTAAGGAACCATAAACAAAGTCGATGTAACTGTGAAATTTAATTTGGTGGAACTATGAACATTGTTGGTGGAAGTTGTGGAATTGTGAACATTTGGCTCAACTATGAATATAAGTTGTTGAAACCATAGATATTTAGTTCAACTATGAACATAAGTTATTGAAACCACAAGGGTTGGCTACGAAGAGGCCATCCTCCCAAGACATTTTTCTTTAATATATTGACTCATAATGATAGTAACTAGACGAATATAAAAGATGTCTTTAAACATTTGAGAAATGCGAGAGGAAAGATGTTTCTTTATTGTGGGAGATAAAATAAGATAATTTTATTAATGTCCAATAAAATGATCACTAAAGTAGGTCAAGGAGATTGTTGGTACAATGATGTTAATACAAAGTGGAAGTGATAAATAGGCTCCTATAAAAGGCAAGAAGAAAAAACTAAAATACATATTTAATCTAAACCATGAGAAGAGAATATCTAGGCTCTAAGAGCGAGAATCCAATATGGAAGAGGAACTTGCGGTTGCTCACCAAACAATAATATTAAATAGGCGCTAACTTTTTTATAATAAAAATCGATAGCTCTAGAATCATATCCCTTGCATTCATATTGTTTTTGTAAAAATTAAACAAAGATTTACTAATATTTGATCAAAAGCCTTGTCAAATTATAAGGCCATTATAAGGCCATTTACTAATATTTGATCTTATGGATAAGTTATATGATATAAATTTGGAATTTAAAAAGACATACATGTGGCTATAACACTATAATTTTAGAATTTAAGTTATTCCATGAGTTGTGAACCACCGTTAACATCCAAGATATATGCTTAATAAAATAAAACCTTGCATTCATGTTCAATCTAGAAAGGTTTAAAGGTTGTATTCTTGTTCAGTAAAATTGTCGCTTGAACTGTAAAGTGCTCTATGTGAATATCAAGTAGAATTGTAGATCAAATCTCCTAAGAAACGTAGCACTACTTTATTCAAATATAATATGATAAATGTCTTTCACATCAAATTTCTATACTCACCACTATATCTTCATATTTTGATTTTTTTAGGAGAAGATACCTTCTTTCCTTAGGCTAATCAAATCTTGAAAAAATATGCACGCAAATATAAATAATTACAATTGAGTATGATCCAATCACACAAAGCTCATTTACAAAAATAACAACTATTAACCAAAGCAACTCCTCTTAAACAATCATTTGAATAAATGTGTATCCTATATATCACAAGAAGTTTGAATGTTCACAATTTTTTATAACTTATTTTTAATAAATATATTTTGTTATATAGTCATCACAATTTTTATAACTTATTATTAAAAACCATATTTTGTTATATAGTCATCCTAATTTGCTGGAATTTTAAATTCTAATGTCTCAAAGGATATCAAACAAATTCATAAAATTCTAATGTCTCAAAGGATATCAGATAAATTCATAGATTACTCAAAATTTGCATGAATTAAAAGTTTAAAAAGAAAAAGCGGTGAATTATATTAATAATATTGATTCCGAAGAAAGCAATCGATGTATACTCAGTAATAAATATATTATACATGACCTTGAAAATAATTATCAAAAGCTTTCTTATAAAACTTGGAATTGCATATGCTTATAAGTCTAATCAATATATTGTAAAATATGTGGATCATTTTGAGGAAACACATTCAATGTGGAAAATTTTAGGCGCAAAATTTAGTCCATGGGCTAATTTTCGACATTTTCTTCCCAAAAAAAAATTCACCAATTTCCATTTTTTCCTAAATTGAATTGCCCAAATTCTATAGGATAATTTTTTTTAACTTTGTCTAGTGCATAAAGGCAAGACTTGCCATATTCCTTAACAATAAGAAGGTAATTAGAAACCCACTTTTTTACATATTACTAGTCAATTTAAGCGTTTTAAATAGTTTACACTTGGATCATATACCCTTTTTATATATGTTAAGAAACTCCATTTCAACTTTTTAAACACTATCCACTTAGTTCATCATCGGGACTCGCAAATTCATTCTCACTAGATTGAAGTTTGGATGCCGAGGTTTCATACATAGGGATGCATTCTACTACCATCCAAATGCATTATGTTATTGCACTGAGAGAAGCGAGGTGCTCTCTAGCCCAGTATGGGAGAGATGTTGTCACTTTTATACGTGACGCTCTAATAAAATAATAATAAATTTTATACCCAACATGTCGGCCTACACAAAATTAAAATATCCCCCAAATACAATGTCTGTCAAACAAACAATCCAATATGGGGATATGTTGTAATGTTCATACATAACAACTTAATAATAAATTAATAAATTAATTATCGGCAAAAAAATGTTGAAACCATGTGCAAGGCATCCTAAACAACCCATGGTTTTATTGTACATGGTTTAGTAGGGCCTTGCAAATGGTTTTAAAACCATGTACAAGGCATCTTAAATAACCCATGGTTTTATTGTACATGGTTTAGGAGGGCCTTGCAGATGGTTTTAAAACCATGTGCAAAGCCTCCTAAACAACCCATGGTTTTATTGTATATGGTTTAGGAGGGTCTTACACATGGTTTTAAAACCATGTATGAGGTGGATGTTTTCAATACTAATATACTTTAATTTATTCAATACGTGAGAACCATATTAACATGATACTATATCTCACTTGAAGTTATATTTAGGATAGTATTAAAATTTATGTAATCTTTAGGTTTAAAACAATTTAATGTTTTTATTTAGGATAGTATTGCAAGGTTTTAAAAAAGGGTTTTTAAATTATGGGACTAACTATTAAAACATAGTTCTTTAATAGTTAATCATTTATAATAAAAAAATATTTAAAAAATGTATATCAATAAGTTTTTTTTTTCAATTATATTTTAAATATGGTTTTTAAAATATAATTGAAAAAATATAGTCAATTTATGGAATAGTGAAATATTATAATGTTTTAATAGATATAATGTTTTAATAATTTGAATAGTAAAAATGTTTTTAAAAAATAAGGTTTTTAAAATAAAGTCTATTTTAATAGTGGTATATAGTGTTTTAATAATTTAAATAATAAATAAGTTTTTAAATCACATTTTTTTCAAATATGTTTTAAATAAAAAAATTTAATTATAATTGCAAATATAGTCAAATTGGAAAGTGTCATATTTGAAAATATATTGAATTTCATTAACAAAATTTTATTAGCATTTCATTAACTTAGACAGTGAGTTTTTTCTTTACATAGGTTTCGATGTATGGTGTATTAATATTAATGCATAAATTAGTAGCTACATTGATTGGTTCTAATGGTGTAATAATACCTGGAGAGGTTTGCACCTGGAGAGTTTGATCCCTCTCGGTGCTTGATAAAGCCTAGGATTTGGATCTACGCTGGTTATCTAAATGACCAACAACAACACAATAAACACTGGACACACCAAATAGAGAATGGGTCCCAAAAATAATGATGATGATTAGTTGCACAACACCACGATTCCCATAAACCATTGCCCATCCTATAAAATGGTAAGTTTAACTTTTTGACTTGTTAAAAGGTGAAAACTAGAATGAAATTACAAAAAAATAGCATGAAAGTAAAAACTCATGGTATTAAGGTCCAAATAACGTTATATAATATAAATTCAATCATCTAGAACATTTTCAAAAGGCCAAAATCCTTTGAATCTACAAATCATATTCTTCTCATGGCCTTTTAATTGTAGAGAGTAGAGTATTGCTACGTATGTGCAGTGGAGGGATAGGTTTTTCTCTTGAAACACATACTAGAACAATCTTGCTATTAAGATGTTAGAAGGCCCTAGTTTCCATACACTAGGTGGGGGGGAGATCTTTGGTTCTCCATAATGAACCCCACAATACCTGATCAATTGGGCAGAAAAAGAACTAGAGGCTTGGCCACTACTGATCCTTGAGACACTTCACATAAATGAGAAGAAGGCACTTGTGTGCCTCCATTAATGACTTCATTGAATCTAGGGACATGTGCTGCAAATGCCACTAGGAGGATAGGCAACATTTCCTTGGCATAAGCATTTGCAAGTGAGGTTGAAGGTGAGGTGGCCTACATAGGGACCTCATTTAGACTTTGATCCACTCTTGTCACAACCCTATGATGACTTGCCATTATCACTCTACAAGTTGAATTGACCCAAACAACCTTCGTATCTAGGTTCATCCATATAAGAGCACGCACAACAGTGACATATCCAAGTGGTAATGGAAGGCATCCCATTTGAGGTAACAATGCCTTTCCAGGAGTGGGTGGCATCACTCATTTTCTCTTCCTTCTTGCCCAATATTTGATCATGTTAAGAGACCAAGTGCTTTATTACAGTTTCATATTCAATACGCTATCAACCAATTTGCAATATATAGTTTGAATTAAAAGGCAACCTCTTTATCAACTAGAGCACCGTAAAAACTATAAAAGCTTAAAAATAATTCCACAATGCTAAATTGTAGCATAAATACAGGTTCTACCACACCATAGTCTAATTCAACTTTCCTGCTTAAGCATGCATAATCCAACAAACTCAAAAACATGATATATTTCTACATTATAAATGTTACTCCATTCAATCAATACCAAAAGCATAAGAAAATGTCTTTATTCAACATGCTCACCTCTTTGTTCCTTGTGTCAGACTCTTGCTTTTTCTCTTCTTATTTATGATCTACGTTTTCTCTAGAGGGTAGGTTTTCTCTTTCGGAACTTACTTTACGCTCACTGCTTTCGTCTACATTGTCTTTGGAATTAGATAAGGGATTTTTTCCCGCCTTCACTTCCTTAGATTTAGTTTCCCCACCCACATCCCTTCTTTCCCTCCTCTTTGGATTTCTTGGATCCTGTGCTCCTTGAGTTGCCTCTGAATTGCAGAGGGGACAAAAGAAGAGATCAAGTGCTAACACACCCCACACCACAAAAAAAGATTTTCAAAGTCCAAGGCCTGTTACCAAGTAATTTCTTCCAACTAAAGCATTAATTCCTCCATGCGCCCTTTACAAAAATCGAATTCCAAGGAAATCCTAACACAGGATGTGGCCTCGTGTAGGAAGGTGCACTTCCAAATATTTCCTAGGTGGTCGTTGATATTCTTGAGCATCGTTTCTTCCCATCAATAGACTAATAGATTTGGAAGCCTAACTCAAATTGGAATCGCAAATTCATCTCTCACTGGATTGAAGTTTGGATGCCACGGTTTCATACATAGGGATGCATTTTGCTATTATCCAAATTACAAACATCACAATAAACACTGAATACACCAAATATAGAAAAGGAGCATGGCTCCAAAAAAATGATGATGATTCGTTGCACAACACTACTATTCCCTAAACCCACTGCCCATCCTATAAAATAATGAGTTAAACTTTTTAACTTGGTCAGAAGTGAAAACTAAAATTAAATTACAAAATAATAGCACAAAAGTGAAAATTCATGGAATCAAAGTCCAAATAACATTATAAATTAAATCACTTAGAACATTTTCAAAAGGCCAAATACCTTTAAATCTACAAATCATGCTTCTTCTCATGACCTTTTAGATGGTAAAGAGTATAATGTTTTTACATATTTGCAATGGAGAGAGAGGTTCGACTCTTGAAACACATGCTAGAACAATCTTGGTATAAGGATGTTGAATGGCCCCAGTTTTCCTAAACCAGTAGGGGAAAGATAGTTGGTTCTCCACAATGAACCCCACAATACCTGATCGATTGGGCAAAAAAACAGTTGGAGACTTGTCCACTACTAACCCTTGAGACACTTCACATAAATGAGAAGTAGGCACTCTTGTGCCTCTATTAAAGACTTAAGTGTATGTAGGGACATGTGCTGCAAATGCCGCTGAGAGGATAGGAAGTATTTCCTTAGAAAAATCATTTGCTAGTGAGGTTGAAAGCATTGTGACTTGCACAAGGACCTCATTCAGGCTTTGAACCACTTTTGTCACAACCCTATGATGACTTTCTATTAGTAGTTAAAGAAGTTGTACAAACTAAACTCATTGAGGAGCATACTAGACATGCAAGAGAACTGAACCTCAACATAAGGGGTCTCCCCTTGCCCCATCCACTCTCTTCCTCTAGTTCATGATGACATCTGATCGACTTCATGCCCTTAGAGCCAAGAAAAATTTGTTCTCTCCTCCTAGTAGGATCTTCCTAGACAAAGATCTCACCAAATCATAGGTTGTGAAGCTCAAACGATCTAGATAGCTAGCTATGGCAGCATGACAAGGAAGAAAATGGGAAATGATTAGGAACCTCGAAGTAGTCATTCGAGACTCACCTCCACCCCCAATTAGGAACCCTAATCTGGGGCTTCTAAATGAGGGGTTCACTTCGGGAGGCGACAAAGTGCAAGCATCTCTCACAATTGTTGGAACATCAGTGGATCTTTCTAGTCATCACCTGGCCTCATGTATGACAATCTTGGGTCATTGAACAACCTCTTCATTACCGTGACTCACACGAGCCTTGTTTAGCCTCTCTCGGACATTGTGGGTTATCATTGGCTTTCATCTTACATGTAGGAGTCGAGGAACTCAAGTGGTATCATAGGTTCAGGTGGACTTTCTTGCTTGAATAGGAACTCCCTCAGGAGCAGGGTTTCTATGGTGCCCACATATGAGTTTCTCAGGTTTTTGTGAGTTTAGGTTAAAGGCAAATCCTCCCTCCCCAGGGACATCCACATTGCAATTTGTTACTTCCCCGGAGCCTCTTCATCCTTCTCTATTCGTAACACTGGCATCACCTAGTATTCAATGGTTGGGGAGGTCATCCTCTTGATTGACCTCAACACCCATACCACAACTGTGCAAACTCCTCTCCGCAATCGGTTGGAGGATGTGTTTTGCACTCGAGGGATTGACCTAGATTTAGTGGGACTTCATCAAATGTTTGACGATGCTTCAAGGCCTACTACAACCTATGGTCAGCACCTATTGCAGCGAGGGGAATCCCAAGAGCTTTTGATCCTGAATGGGCTTCCCTGCTTCCCAAACTCTTGTTTCTTCACTTGTTGGACTCATGGCAGAGGCACGAGTGTAGTTGATTATGTCCTCTCTATCCAAAACTTACTCCCCTTTATTCATCACCTCTCCATTTCCCTCGTTCCCTTGGTTGACCATTCTCTTCTTTCCTCTCTCCAAACTAACACCCTCCCCCTCCCCTTCGTCCCACCTCACACCACTATCCTTTTCAATATGCTATCAGCCAGTTTGCAATATAGTAATATATATAATATATATTAAATGCTGATTCCACCACACTATATTGTAATTCAACTTGCTTGCTTAAACATGCGTAATCCAACAAACTCAAGAACGTGATATGTTTCTACATTATAAATGTTACTCCATTAATCAATACCAAAACTTAAATACTATCAGTAGTTATACTAAATTGTAGTATAAATACTGATTTTGCCACACCATATTCTAATTCAACTTGCCTGCTTAAACATGCATAATCCAACATACTCTAAAACGTGATATATTTCTACATTATAAATGTTACTCAATTGAATCAACACCAAAATTTTGCATAAGAAAAATGTCTTTATTCAACATGCTCACATATTTATTCCTTGCGTCAGGCTCTTGCTTTTTCTCTTCTTATTTCTGATCTTCGTTTTCCCTAGAGGGTAGGTTTTCTCTTCTGGAACTTATTTTATGCTTGCTGCTTTCTTCTGGATTGTCTTTGGAATCCGATGAGGGCTGTTTGTCTGCCTTCAATTCCTTAGATTTAGTTTCCCTACCCACATCGCTTCTTTTCCTCCTCTCTGGCTAGAGCACCATAAAAACTATGAAAGCCTAAAAGGAATTCCCCAACACTATATAGCAGTATAACTACTGACTCCACCATACTATATTCTAATTCAACATGCCTAATCCAACTAACTCAAAAACGTGATATATTTCTACATTATAAATGTTACTCCATTGAATCAACACAAAAATTAAGCATAAGAAAATGTCTTTATTCAAAATGGAAGGATAGAAATACATTATTTTTCAATTCATTATAAATGCAAAATGGCACACTTCAGATACAGCATAGGTCTACCCCTACAGATTGTAGTAATAATAATAATAATCTAATTTTAACGTCACGGCCTTGCCAGACACCAAATTGATGTCTGAGATACCCTTGTATGTGGGATAAGGGATCCCATCCACTCAGCGATATGACTTTTTAGTGTGCAAGGGTGTACATACCCTACCCCTCTCTGGTTTAAAATCTGTTACCTCCAGAAGAAAACACATGTTCTTGACCATTAGGCCCACTCAAGTACTGTAAACATATTCAAATAGTCAGACATGTTGAGACCGAAAGTGAAACTTAGTTCATGTGTTTGTACCTATATTGCTAAGCAGTTTATTGCTCTATGGAGCTTACATATCCTACAGAATAACTATTACGTACACTTTTCTGTTAGGAAAGGTGTACTTTTCTCTAAAGGCCTGCCAAATACAAAGTTAAAAAACATATAGCATGTCAAACTTGTTGCCTTGTTATCGATTGACCTACAAAATGCAATCAGCTAGTTTTCAATATCGTTTATAACAGTAGTCACATATGAACCCTGGCATTCTATCTTCTTTTTGTATTTAATAGACATACAGAAAGATATGGCAGACAAATATAATATGCATATCAGATAATTAAAATGCAGGAGATGAGCAATGCTGACAAGATAGATAAAGATATTGAAGCGTAATTTCAATGAGCAAAAGATGATAGAAGATAATTTATTTGGAAGACAATAACGATAGAGTACACAAAGAATTCCCTAAATAAATATCTAGGTCTTACCCATTCTTTCCTGTGTAGGCAAAAGAACTTGGACAGATCTTGAGACCACCAAAGAAGAAGAATGCAGCTTTCAAAGAACATCCAACGGATTGTGATTGTTTTACAAGCTTTTACATGGTTGGCAGATTTGCTAAACAGTCGGCTTCAATCATTTTGAACTTTAACTATCCTAGGGTTAATGTGAACAAACACCACAGAATGCCCTCATGGATTTATATCTGGATCCAGCCTCTTTTGAATTGCAGCGGCAGCCTGAAACCAAACATCAAATAAATATAGAATGGAAACCAAAGTTATTAAAAAGCAGTCAGGAATATGATTGAAGCCCATACCTCAAAATTACCCAGTCTGAACTGATAGTTCATCTCTTCCCGAAGTTGAGCCTGCTCTCTCATTGCTTTTGCCTAAACAAAGAAAAGAATCTCAAGCATCAATAAGTGCCAAAGCCCTTCAGCTTTAAACTAAGTAAATAATTTTTTTCAAATACCAATATGTACTGATGACAGAATTGCATCCAAAGCCATCCCATTTTCAAAATGAAAAACCAATAGTTGTTATTAGATTATAACTTTAAATAAGTATCTCTGGGAATATCCACAAGACCGAGATTTTATACATTATCCAAATAATGAAAAAGGAAATACTTTCTAATCAAGGTCACTGGAATCTCCTACCCAACAATATATCAAAAACCGAAATGGTTATGAAACACTCTGGAACAGAAGCCATCTGGGGCATTTACATTTTTCAAACATTTCCTGTCCAAAAGAGCCAGAAATGACGGGTATCCACAGGCCAACAATAATAAGGGCCCCAAAAGGGAGTGGAGCCTTCGTATGACCTGTTTGTGTAAAAAAACACCCTAAAAACACAAACACCAGAAAACATGAAATTCCTTGGTGTTCTGAATTTTTTTTTAGAGCTTTTACTTCTAAAATATATAACTTTGTTTCCAATACAAGACCACTAACCTTTCAGGTTCCTTGACAAATGGCTTCCCTCTTGTGTTGGATAGTGGATGCAACCCCAATCAGAAACAATTATATCTCACAAATGATAATTACACTCTTGCTTTCACAGGATTTTCCTTGATTTTGTCAAGTGGGTCTAGCCCGAGTGCTTGTGCAATGGAATTTTATCCTCCCCACCTAGGTTCTATTCTCATAGGTGATATGTTGAGCTCATAATAAGTATCTTCTAGTAGCATCTTCCAGCCTTGTTGTTGACCTGACCTTGTGCCCTGAGGATTCTAGGGTTTACCCTGGGTACAATCCTTGGAATGAGGAAAGTACATGGGGCTTTTCCCTATGTATTGTAACAAGAAAAAAAGGTTTTCTTAGATTTCAACTCTGTGCCCTGTCTTTTGAGGAATTAATGTTCAGCAACTGTTAACTTCTGAAATATACACCAATGGACTAAGTTAAATTTCTGAACATGGCATGCGATAAAGTTGCATAAACATGGGGTTCGTGTTATAAATATAAATAAACATTAATTATGTATAATATAAATAAAATATAAGAATGAATGTAATATAAATCAAATATATAAATGTTAATCTTAATAACACACAAATAGTTATTAGTAAACTATTCTAAAAGGACGCATCCTTTCATGGATGGTATTCAAAGTGCCTTTACAATTAATATATATATGGCACTCACTTTGTAATCTTTCATAACCATTCATCTTCAATATTCAGTTTATATTTTCAATATGGAGTTATTTTCCATTGGTTGATTATTCACTTGAGAATATCCGGATAGGGATTTTATAGGTACCCTCATTTAGGAATAGATTCATAGAATAAAGCTATGTAGCACAGGAACCGCTCTCGGCTTTTAGGAAACTCGTTCCCAAAGTTCCGACGTTCCAGGGAACTTCGGAACTTGTAGGGAACTTTCCCAATCCAACGGAAACCGTTCTGGATGGTTGGGAACTTTTACCCTCTAAAATTGGGAACTTAGGGACTTATTTTTACACGTTTCCTCATTGGGAACTTCCACGCATTCATGATTGCCATGTTGGTTGGTAACACCATTCCTATTTCTTTGCGGCCATACATATATATGGCTGACTTAAAAAAAAATCTCTAGAAAACTAAGTTGCAATAAAAGTCTTTTTCGTGCTACCTTGTCGAGTTAGTGCACTGGATCTCTATTTAATGCTCGTGCTAGAGTATTCACTCATCCCTACGCTGAATTGCACTTATCCCTAATCAATAATAAATGTAAATCTATTTCGATTTTTTATATATTATTACATAAAAAAATAAATTTATTTATTTTACTATTTACTTAATGAATAAAAAGGAAACTTTTAACTTATTGGAAATGGTTTTAAATCTTACTTTAAAACTAAATTCATATATTGCATTTAAATAAAAATATCTTGATTTTTATTTTATAATAATTTAAATTTGAGTAATTATATACCTTTGCATAGAATGTTTTGTAAACATATAATATTCTAATACATTTTAATCATAGTTGACACAAAACTAAAAACTTACTCTATGCATATAGCCACAAATATAGGGACTATAACTTCTAAAAGTCCCCACTTTAGGAAGAGTCTACCTTATATAATCAATGATGTGGATGGTAATCTTGATCTTATTGCCATCTCCATATGCTAAGAGGTTCTAGTTACAACCATAATACAAGGGATAAGTAAAGTCATCTGATTTGTGTTAATGTTTCTTTTTTTCTATGTTTCTTCTCTTCTCATGTTGTTTTATTTTTATTTTTTATATTTTTTAATATATATTATTGGCGTTGCCAACCTGTCGTTTCCTGCAAATTTGGGAGCAACTTTTAGACGTATCGGACACTCGTACCCACGTTCCCTATGTTCCCTCCTTCCGGAAACTTGTGCAACATAGGAATAAAGCAAAACTTCAAGAATGCAGAAAATGTTGAAAACTCATAGGGATGGAAATTTATGTTTTTGTAATGCCATATACAACATATGCTTATTCGAGTTTAATGTCCTAGTCAATGATTTGGCCCTCAATTTTTCTGGCCAGTTGCAACTAAAGACAATTTCCTCTTTATAAGCTATCACCCTGTAATAGGTAATGTTCTCTATTCCTCATGCAATTCCACAGAATAGCATGAACTTTAGAAGATGTATTTCCTTTTTCCTCGTGGCATTTTAACCATTTTGACGCTCAGTTGGGCAAGACTTGAAATAGTTTAAAGTTAATATTCACTCTCTTATTCCTCCTGAACATGCTGACTTCAGTAATACATCTTAAACACAGATTTACTGAACAGTAAAATAAACAACAACAAAAAAGAGTTCCCCTTGTTAGAGAAGACACGACCAAATATTGATAGTTTGACATGGTATCCCTGGCCATGTATATATATTATATAGACTCTAGAGCACCCTAAGTGACCTTCCAGTGAAAGTACATGTAATGTGACCTCATTAAACAAAAACCAAATTGACTGATTGCAATATTCATCAAGGACATTGGATGCATTGGATTGATGTGACATTGACAAGTATAGTTGTTAAATAGCTAATTTCCACGATTTTGAATGTACAATTAGAGACAAATTTAAGCATAACAAGTCATATTCTCCCCATCATATATACATACATGATACCCATCAACTATCTGTTGAAAGACAGATCGTAATATTCAAAACCCTGCTTTCTTTTGTATTACAAACAAAACAACTAAAATGGGCAAGCTACAAACTTGGTCCACGTATGATGAAAATATTCAGTAAAATGATTCAAGTAGTTTTCCAAGAGTAGGACTGAGTTTGACTATTGCAATTCTATGATTGACAAAAATACGTGCAAACAACATTCAAACCATTGAGTAATCCTATTATGGCCATGTTGTCAGCACAGCATAAGATAATGAAACAAGCAATTGAGACGAGGAGAAAATGATAAAAGTGGAGGAATATTAGAAGATGCCGTGTCTAATATATAAATCAGAAGGCTGAACATATATGCTGAATATTGACAAATTCTACTAAGAATGTCTGGAATCCTGAATGTCTCTGGTTGGAGTGGAATCTATGTTAAATGGATATATCCCTGACATTTTGTGACTTGTCCCCTCATACTGATGTATCCTTGAGAGTTTGGGACATGTCTCCTGCCTTTTTCTCAGGCATCCCTGGCTTTTGAGGCCAGGAACATTTCCAACTGGTGCTGGGGATGTTACCCACAAGATACATCGACAACCACCCAGTACAGCCACAGGACATGCCCCCACCACACTAAGGCCATCTAGGCATCTCTGACACTAGCAAATTTTTTTACTCAAAGAAAGAAAAGAAAACACAGTATAAGTCAAAGCACCAGTTGAATCAGCCTTCCCAGCAGCACCAGCGGCATCAGAATTATTAGCAGCACTACAACTAGCAGTTCCTACATCATCATTATTCCAGGCATCCCCAGTAGCAGCAGTTCCAAGAGCATTTCAATAAGCAGTCTAAGCAGCAAAGGCAGCAAACCATCCTCGCCCTTCTTTGGTCGGGCGAGCCCTATCGTCCTTATTTTCGGCAGCGGTAGTCGAAGCATCAGAACGACCAGCAGCCCCATCAGCAGCAGTTGAAACGGGATTACCAGCCTAAGTTACCGGAGCAGTTCCAGGATCATTTCAATCAGCAGTTTCCATAGCAATTCCAGGATCATTCCCATCAACACCAGTTGAAGCAACATCAATTGAAGGTGGTTGTTTGTTACTGCTTTTCTTTCCACCTTGCTCAGGAGGTGTTACAAAAGTTGTGGTGACGCCATGCCCACCACCCAGTTCGACGTGAACTGTTCCCCGTCCCCAAGAGGTTAGGGGACTAGACACTATTGGGAAAACCTTCTCCATTTGCTTGTTAAGCAATAAGTTGATAGTTGGTGGAACAACAGTGACAAAAAGCCTTCTTATTTCACTGTATTCGTCACAACCTCTTTGTTAGGGAGGGGTCTGATGAATCCCACAAAAACAAACACAACTATCGGGAGAAAATAAAATGGATTTTATTAGCATTAGCTGCACTGTCTTATAGAGCCTTATATACTGGCTTTAGTCTAGTAAAGATGAAGCCTGTAACCTCTCACCTTTCGCCAGGCAGGAACCCCAGATATGCAATTTAAACATTTTTATTTTTTATTTTTTATATGCAATCTGATGATGAAGAAATGGGCTTTCATGTTTCTGTGTTGGCAAGAGAACAACTCTATCTCTCTAGTGAGCTTGTTGAGTTGTTCAGAAGCTAACTCCTAGCTCTACTCTCTGTGCTTAGCCTTTCTGTAGTGTGGTACTCTATCTGTAGTGCTGGGACTCTATGTAGTGCGAGTTCAAAAGGTCTCCCATTCTTTTACAAAGAGAAGAATAAACTTAAAGAGGCCCCCGGGTCTCCATAGCTCTCTTAGAAGTTCCACCTACCCTGTACCAGTGTGAAAATGTTTCGCTCCACTGTGGATTTTATTCAATATAAACTATACCCTTTCATGATGTTGCTCTCTGGTATGCCCTTGCACTTAGGCCCACTTCAGCCAACAAGCAGGTTCTTCTTTCCAACATGCCCAAGAAGGCTAGAGAGTGAAAGTCCATATATAAGTGTGTATTTCAAATTCATATATGAAATAAATAGAAATTCAGAGAATTCTGATGTCGTTGGAACAAATTATTGAACTTCGTCTAATGGAGCCATGGCAGGTTTAAGAACAATGAGTTGAGATCATGTTGTATAGGCGGCACTACACTACATCGATCGGGGCAATAAACTTAATTTGGTCTTGAGTCATATAGCCCATTTCCTTCATTTTAGTTACTACTAATGGAGCAGTCCTTCCTTTGGAGCCATGCATGCTGATGACTTCAAGAGCATATACATGGGCTAGATTCCCCATACAATTCCATGTTTCATAGTCCTTCGTGTATAGATAAGTTTCACTTGTCATTCAATCACTCCAGTTTCAAGGCGAAGATTGTTGAGAGGTCAGGGGTTCAAGTTTTGCGGACTCCCTTTGGGTTAGAATTACATGTTGTACTCCGACACCGGGTGCCATTCACTGAATGTGAGGAAGCGCCTGGAGGGTTTATCCTAGGACATTTTCCATGGAAGAAAAAAAGAGAGAAAATATACCTCAAAGCTGGTCTCGGGGTGTGATCGACTACTATTTACATGGAAGGTATGCTGCTGTACCAACTGCTGTTGGATATGCTGATGGTGCTACTGCTGGGTATCTAAGAAACCGGATTCGCTGTTACCCCCCTTCATGTCCCGTGGGGAACGAATCGAACACGATTCGTGTCCGACACGAAGGGGATTCGACCTTCGGTCGAATCCGAAATCGGGACACGACCTGTCCATCGAATCGGACACGATTTTGGAGCGAATCGCGATTTTCGGACACGAACCCCCCAAACAGGACACGTAACAACCCGAAAAAGACAGTCCGGTTCACTTAAAATCGACTTTTTGTGTTTTTATTTGTCATTTGGAAGGAAGCAAAGCATTGAGAGTGAGTTTTATGTGCAGGTGA
>LPNX010480544.1:106347-127087 GCA_001517045.1 Pseudotsuga menziesii
CGAATGACAAATGTGTTGTGAATCGTGACTTGTTCAATGATCATTAATGTGTTTTTATTCTAACCCGGAAATATGTATATATTTAAAAAATATATATATATTTAAAAAATATATATATATGTATATAAAACGTATCCTACGTGTCCTGATTCCGGGGTCACCGTACCCGTGTCGGACACCTCGAATCCCCGTGTCCTTTGTGTCCCGTGTCCTTCGTGTCCCGTGTCCCGTGCGGGATCCGTCCATCACGGGACACTTAGCATCCATGCCGGTCACCCTGCGAGAACACAACAGGTTAAAGGCAAATAACAACAGCCTTACCCAAATTGCAATGCTTCCCATTGACTCCAAGCTGGCAGAGATCCAAATATTAATAAAGTAGCAGTGGCTGTTCCATATCCAGTTTACCTATAAGCAGTTGTATTTGACCGAGTCGGTTATTGGGGTGGCATCGCTTTACGACGATGTTTTATTTCCAAGACATTAATAGGTGCTTGCGGCTACGGAGGGAATAAAAGCACCTACTTGAGCCAAATGGCTAATTACGTAAGTAAAGGAAAGGGTTTAAACTTTAAAGTAAGAAGATCCAACTTGGACCTTTAGTTGGGCCGCATCAGTGACGCAATGAATACTTATAGTCATATTGAAGTCACATGTGTAAAGGAAACACGAAGTCCGGTACCAATCCCAGTTCCGGGTGAAGTCCCAGATATAGATGCAGATTCAGTTGCCCGAGCAGATTAATATCCAGTGACTGTACATGCATCAATTCATCCATTCGTTATCCGTGCCCAGTTAGTGGGGCTACTCGCTGCCTTATCTTTTTTATTGCCTGTGGTTACCACCAATAGCAGCAGAGAAAGCAGATGCAAACTTAGCCCTTGCATCTCTTACATCTATGAAACAGAACCAGGGATACCTATTTATCACATCTAGGCAACATAGAAGAAACCATTTTCATAAGCCACCATGCTTAGAAAAAGCGAACAGGGGCCCATGCCCATGTATCGCAGCTACATCATCCATACTAACTCCAGTAGGCTACTTAATCCATGTAGCTCCGTTCTACTAACTATACAGCAGGGATAACAGGAGTTGAAACGGGACGCTCTCGCGTGCTTCCCCAAGATGACCAAGATTCGTTACCAGCAATGCATACCATGTTCCTCTTTTTGGTGTACTTAACACTGTCCCTAGAAGTAGAGCGCATTCAATGGAATTCCGTGCCTTCCCTCTCATGGTCCTCCTTATAAGCATGATTTAGACATTATTTTCGTTCGTACTTAGTCTTCCTCAAAAGCGTACTTTGCCTTTATCGAAAGCGGGAAGAAAAGAGACGAGAGAGAATAAGTGACTAGTATGTGCTGCGCGCGTGATACTTGTAGCGTAGTAGGCCGTAAGTTTCGGGCTAGTAGGTTCGAAGGTTATGTCCGTACGCCATGTAGAGTAGGTAGGAACGGTCCTTAGTTTCCCTATTGCTCCCCAATCACAATGACTTGCGCTCGAAACTACATATATAGATGTGTCCCTATCTCGTACATACAAAGGATCGTGTGAAACACTCCGACCGAACAAAGGATAATAAGGGAACACCTGCCCTATTTTATAGTCAGCCGCCAGCAATTTCATTGCCAGATCGATACCTAGCAGTAGATCCAGTAGCCGTTGCTGGAGCAGTTGTTGAGCAGCAATTTCCATTAGCCGAAGCCAGATATAGGGCCTGCGTTACGTTACTGAGTTGGTTACTGGGTTACTGGGTTGAAGGACTTGGATTTAAACCACTCCGTGCCTGGTTCCTTTTCTAATGATAATCTTATTGTTGCGCACCTACTTCTGCTGCCCCCTGCCTAATTGGAAAGAAAAAGCGGCCCTGCATTAAATAAGCTATTTGCCTAAAGCAAAAAAAGAGTTTGGGACCCATCTCATATGCCTCCGACCTTGTCCTGACACAATTGTTCTTTATAAAATGCACGTTTCAGAACGTTTTTAGTATCGACCGAAACCAGGCACCCAACAATGAACCAACGAGCTGTTCGGGTCATGTACTTTAACAAATAGGTTTTGACCTTGCCGCTGAAACTCTCCTTATCCTGCCCCCCTGCCTTAGAGGAAGGCGCCAGCCTTATATGCACGAAATCAGAGATTTACCTATTTCAAAATGTGAGTTCTTTATCCCTTATGAAAATCATATGCCTCGGAAACTCCAAAACCAACCTTTGATTTATCAAAATGCGTTTTTGGAAACGTTTCTGGATCGACCCGAACCACCCAACCTGGATGCCTTAATACGGAGCCCAAAAAATGAACAGTCGCGAAAGTGGGTGGGCTGAAATCCCAAATATGTATTTATGAATTAGAACAGCATTGCTAGGATATGCTTGAATGGTTAGTACCTGTTACTAATCACCTCTTCTCTTTAACCACCTATATTTACTGCCTGCCTTACTTATCCTTAGCATCGGATGGAAGGGAAGGTACGAAGTCGCGTGTCCGCATCGGGCAAGGCTTCACATAGAATTTTGGACGGGTAGGCATACAGGCACACAGGCTTCAATAACACTTGCTGAATGAATCTTAGTAGTAGCACTACTTTCTTAATCAGCAGCCTACCTTACCCCTTACTTACGTGCATTTCTATCCACCTGGTCTACCAGGCGAACTTACTGTCTTCACCCTAGGAAGGAGATGGAGTGTTATCTGCTACCAACTACACCTTGCTTCATAGCCAGGAATCCAGGATAGGCATGCTATTCACTACCGAATAACCTTGCTTACCAAACTAACCTACTTGAATAAATAGATAGACATGTTCGAACTATACCACTTGCAGAATGAATTGCTTACTTGGGACTGCCTATTATCTTCTCTTAGAAGGAACATCTGATCAATCAACCTTACCCTGACTATAGGAATATCCAACACGCACGTATCACCATTACTTAATACTCCCTTCTTATCCACACAATAGTTTAGCCTGCCTTTTATATACGTAATTTATACGTAATTTAGAGTATTAGTTATGAAAGTTATTGACTTACCGGGCTAGCGCCCGGAATAACTCTTCTCATTACCTTATGAATGAACCCGGCCAGATACCTTTCATTCATGAAGACAAGCATTGACAGGATATGGATTATTCCCACTTGCTCATGGTTAGTGCCTGTATTCACCTGTTCTACCAGACCTTTCACTTGCTACTGCCTTCAACCTAGTATTCACCCCAGGAGATGGAGTGTTGTTCATTGATGAAGCCGGTAGACACGGGAGCTAGTCACCAATACTTGCCTTGCCTTATGAATTATCTTGGGATTGCTCGTGATTGATACCCAGCTAAGTCACCTGACACGGGGACACGAGACACGAAGGACACGGGGATTCGAGTGTCCGACACGGGCACGGTGACCCCCGAAATCAGGACACGTAGGACATGTTATATATATATATATATATATATATATATATATATTTAAATATTATATATATTAAAAATATAGACATATAGATCCAAATTTTTACAAATATTCAATAGAAATCAAAATCAATGCACATTTAACATTAGTAATTACACATTTCAATCCTTCAAATCTTCTTCACCTGCACACCAAACACACTTTAGAACCCTCTCCACACTTGCAAATGATAAAAAGAAAGTGAAATTTTTTATTTAAAGCAATTCTGGGCGTTTTTTTAGTGGAAAAAGTGTCCTGTTGTCCGGACACGCGTGTCCGAAAACAGGACACGCTGCAAAGACGTGTCAAACACGTTTTGTCAGCGTGTCCGTGTCCGACACGCGGACACGGGACACGCAGGCCCTCTTGGATGAATCCGGTTTCATAGATTATAAGTTATATCTGTGAATGCTTTATCATTTCGTGAGTTCTCAAATTAGTGTCTATCTTTTAATTCTAGTGATAGCAATGTGGATTGCTTTGTCTTGTGTTTAATATTCATAATATTAAATCATTTGAAATCACATTAACTCCTAAACAACACCCATCCGCATCCAAAAACACCTAAAACTTAACTTAAACATTGAGCCATAGAAAACTCTTTGTTAGGGACTACCCCCCTTGGCTTCGTTAGGAGTTAGCCTAAACGGAGGAGCTAGGAGTAGGTGACAGTACCTAGCTCTGTGCTTGCCCCCAAGGTCACACCTCTCCCACTTTCTCAAGTGAGGAGACAGCGTTCAACTGATTTCTGCTGTTGGTGTGCAATCAGCGGACAACATCTTTTGGCGCCGTTGCCGGGAACATATCTTTTTGTTCCTGGACGACCTTTGTTTCTTTTAGTTTTTACCTTTTTCCCTTTTTGGTAGATTTTTAGTCCAATCACTCTCCGAAATTAGACTTGAGTCCACCTGGAGACTCCACTGTCAGTTAACACCTCAAGGTATTCTACTAGAAGAAACTCTGTAGGTTTGTTCGATTTCATCCCTGACCCCGAAAAGGTCTATAGGAGGAGATTAAACAAACTATCTTCTCGCAGGATCCTTGCAAAACTTGGATCTGAGTCTGTTTCAGACATCCACCTTTTATTTCCTGAAAACACTAACACCTCTGTTTCTGACATAATGAGCGAGTATTTTACTCAGCTTGACTTTTCTCAGATAGCAGGTCAACCCCACCATCTTCCAGACAAAGCTGTCGAGAAGCTCCCAATGTATACAGGCATTGATGCCATTACCTCTGCCATGCACCTGAGGAACTTTTCTAGGTGTATCAACGCTTATGTCAATGATCCGGTCAGCCAACATGATGACGTATGAAGTTATTTGCTCTATCTTTGGATGGAAAGGCCGGAGACTGGTATAACAATTTACCAAACAATGCTTTTGATAGTCTAGCAGCTTTCAAAACCTCTTTCACCAACAAGTTCGGTGAAAAGAAAGAACCTCAGCATCAACTTGCGTCCTTGACCAACATAAAAAAGGACACGGAAACAATGAACAAGTTCAATACTAGGTTCACAGAATTATCAAAAGCCATCCCTACTAATTATGCCCCAACTGCGCAAACCATTCTGGTCTATTACATCGAGGCACTTAGTGGCAAAATGCAGTACCAGATCAGAGACAAGGAGCCTACTAACTTGCTCCAGGCTCAGGAAATGGCAATCAAAATTGATCTAAACATGCAATCATCTGGTGAATCTAACCTCCACAATTATTCAAGGTCTTCAACTCCATCGAAAATTAATGAACCAAAAGACAAGGATCCTTTATCAACTATGAAGGATGCCTATGAAAAACAAATGATGGAGATGAAGAAAAATATGGAGGCGGCAGAACGGAAACACTTAACACAGTTGAAGGAGATTCAAAATAGGGTGATCACGATGGAAAGAACTCAAACTCAGTTCGCTCCTAGAACCTTTCCTGTCAAGCCAACTTGGCAAAGAAAGCCTCCCAACCATGAGCAGAGGCCTCCCCATCAGCTAGAGGCCGCTAACATGGTTGAGCAGTATAAGCCATTTTGCAGGGCATGTGAAGACCTTCATGAAGAATCTTCTTGTTATTATGCATGCTATGTTCAGGAGCATGGTTTTCCGAAGGGTTGTGGTCCTAAAGCATCATCAAGCGAGCCTGAGTACATAAACTATGTAGATGACATGCATGATATTTCCATAGAATGTTGGAGAGAGACAAAACAATATTCAAGAGAGCCTGAATACATTAACACAGTTGGACAGCTCCATCCTGTCACCACAGAAACCCGAGGTCAAGTCGAAGATTATAGTCAGCAATTGGATGATCTCACTAAAAACTTTAGCACTAATCCTACTAATGAGCATAATGATGATAGTTTGGAAGGTTTACTACCTTGTGACCTTTTTTCTGAAGAAGATGACTATTATCATGAGGAGGGATATAGCCAAGGATGTGATACAAGTGAGGAAGAATCCCTTACATCTAAGATGGATGATAACTTTGAGACTTTAATTAAAAATCAAATCTTAGAAGTCTCATGTGATGAGATTCCTCCATGCACTCCACCGAATGACAAATATTTGGAAAGTTGGGTCCCCTGTGATATCTTTGAAACCCAACTTTTTGAAGAAGATTGTTTTGAGCAAAATGAGAAGTGTAGACAGGGACTTGATACTAGTGATGAGACATCTCTCATATCCGACATAGATGGTGATGATGACTATTGGACTTTTATTGAAAATCCAACCTATGATACCTTTGAGAATATTTTTGAGAATCTCATCTATGATATGTCCAGCAAGGGGAGTTGTTATTCTGAGACTTATGAAAGTTATAAGGAAGAGCAGTCGGAGTTTTCATATGATCAGTCAGAATTGTATCTAAGAATCGATAATAAGGATTTGAAAAAGCAGTTAGATGAAGAATCAGATAGGATACAACTAGTTGAAGTTTTTTCTCAGCCATCGTCTTCACATATAGATGTTCCTTATGTTTTGGAGCACTTTGGGGCTTATACAACGAGTTATTATTTGATAAGCCTTGATAATCAGCATGACGGAGTAGTCGACCTGCCGCATTATCCCGATTTGTATATCAGTGCTATCCAGTCATGGATGGAAGCAGCCTGCGCAAGCATCTACCAGTTTGGGAAGAAGTTTGACGACATTATTCACGGCTATGATTCCCCATCCAGCTCGCCCATTCTGGATCATCACACAGGTTTGCATTTTCTGGAAATTATGTCCTTACTTTGGCTGGTAACCAAAGACGAGGAAAAACCTTTTTATGTTAATAAAATGCTTAGGTGGCTACACTGGATTTATGATTACACCTAACATTTTTTGTATCATGCTTAGAGTAGGAAAATAGGCTCCTTAAAGTGAGCGTTTACTTTAGCATTTTTTTTATGTACTTAGAAATAAATAAATTTTTCAGTGAAGTTTTTCTTTGAATAAAGCAACTTTTGGATCATTGGCTCTTTTTCATGAAACTTGTGCTACTAAGGTTTTCTTGTCAAGTTGAGATGTTTTTACAGGATATGGAAACCAGAGATTCTGGGGTTCTCGTATGCTCTCTTTGCATAAGAGACTAGATCGAGCACACGTCCCGCAGTTGGAGTCAGATATTATCCACCTTTTCGTACCATATTTGGGTTACCTGAGGAGCCATCGGTTGACAAACTTGTTCAAAGTCTGATTCCAGTGTATCAGTTGATCCGTCCGCATGTCTAGCCAATATTGGCTAGCCAGTTTTTTATTTGAATAATTTTGACCATGGCCTCGTTGGGTTTGTAATAAAATGTGCTAGTAGGGTATTTTTTGAGTGGTTCGGTCTCCTGAGGCGTAGAATCTCAAATAAGGTATTCCAAGGAGTTTTTTGCCCTTGACAATTATGCTTTGCCTTCAGCCGAGTATAATTGACAAGGTTTTCTCCCACTTCCTCCAAAGCTGGAATGCCCGATGTTGAATTATGGGCCTTTGGGGGTTATTAGAGCCCAACTGAGTGTTATAAACCTACTAGACATTATTTAAGTAGAGCATGGTCATGTCCTAAGTCATCTGGACATATAAAAAAAATTCAAAAATATCTTTTTCAAACGGGGAAAAAATTATTTTTTAATTTTTTTTAATTTTTAATTACTTTTCCTAAGTTTTTTGGATTAATTTTCCCATAAATTAAATGGAAAAAACCCGTTCGTAATAAGTCGATCATCCAGACCCCGAATTCAGTGATTGAAGGCTCTAACCTTAAGCCAAAAATCATTCTTGATCAGCCAGCCAGTCAGAGACAACTTTCGGATCATCAATCGAACACATAATGCCTTTTTTCTCAAAAAAGTCAGTTTTGAATAAAAAAATGAATTTTTATTAAAAATTGATTATTTTGGAGAAAATGAAAACTCTCCAAATTAATTCAAATTCAACGAAATAAAAGGCTAAATGACATCTCATTGGGCATTTATGATGATTGGAGTTATCATAACTCAGCTTTAGTCAGCATTAAGTGAGCAATTAATTTATTATCACTTAGCAGACATGTCATCTCCAGCTAAAAAATGAGATGGAGAGCACTCATTGGTCCGATGATTTGATCGAGGTGAAGACTGAAGCTTACACCATCAGTAGGCTTCCCAAACCTAGCACAGGCTGCTTCCAAACCTAAAAGGTGGGTTTACCAACATTGCAGATGCCTCCTCCAACAGCTCACGCCCCTCTCTCTCCTGCTTGCGCCTTCCACACGTGTGGCTTCATCTGTGGCTTGATTCGATTGTTCAAGGTTGGAGTGGGGGAGCCTTGCCTGGGTGGAGGCCTCCCCTCACTCCCGGTTCTCCGATTTAGGTCTGGCTTCTCTGTTAGGTGGTCGGGCTGGTTAGGTTATGAGGTTTGGTTTTAGGGTTTTAGCACTCTCTCATTGTATAAATAGAGGCTCTTTCAGCTCTATCAGGGTGGATGATTGATGCAAAGAACCTCTGGTGAATTATTGTAATACTTGTTGCTCTTACGCAACCATTTTGAATAAAGAAAGGCTTTGGAGGCTCATGTGGTATGGATTCTGGACTCATGTGCTCTGATTTATGAGGTGATAATATTTCAATCTTGCTTTTGTTTGCTAATCTGTGGGTAATTATAAATGATTTAGAGGGCTTATACAAGCACATAAGAGTAGATATTTGTAGTTTCAAGTTATCTACTTACTTATTTACTTTTTGAAATTTATAAAGAGCATTGTCTTATTCAGTTATATCTCATGCTTTTTGTGATTCAGAGTAGTAAAAAGTACATGTTCTAATCCCCTGTTTTGGCAAGCATACAAGTCTTTGATTGCAGATCACTTCATTGTACCGAGTAAAAGGATGAGCTAAGTTGCATCTACTTTTCTCGAAGTCCAGCACAAGTTTCTGGTAGCTGCATACTGATTGAGATCCAGGGTGGTTTCAGAGATTCAAAGATCCAAGTGGTTCCATCTTTTACATTCACCCCTGAAAACAAAATTTTACTTTCCGGTTACTTTGATTCTCTATTTTATAACAAGTAGATCTAAGCATTAAATCTCATCTTTATATCTCTTGTTATTGTAGATCTAAGAATTTCCTTTGTTAAAAGCTCATCTTACGTAGGTTTAGATCTAATTTTGTTTAATACTTGAAGTAATACCAAAGTCCATCTTGTGCAAGTATTAAATTGTAATTTTATGGTGTATTGTATTGTCTAATCCGCCATTTTGCAGGAAAGAAGATTGCTAGTTTCATGACAGGTTAAGCGGGAAAGTTGGTAAAAATTTAAATAAATAAGCTGCAAAAGACCTTCCTTTGTTCCTCTTCTTAATCCCCTTTCTACAAGTTACTTTGCTTTGCCCTTTTTACCTCTTCTTCATCGCTGCCCCGTTATTGCTCTCTTTCACCTTCCCTTTTCTTCTTTTTGGACAGCCCTAGTGTGCCGTAGTCTTCCTTCCTTTTTTGCCTCTTTTTGCCCTAGTTTTTGGGCCTTCTTCAACCTTATTATTGGCCTTTTCTCCCACTTTTTGTTCGCTGTCCTGTTTTGTAATTTTTATGACAGCCATTTGTTTTCTCTTTCGCTGCCCCGTTTTCTTCAATTCTTATCATCCTTTAGCTTCATAGTTGGCTGCCCCATTCTTCCCTTTCTTTGGTTTTGACCCTCTCTTGGTTTTCTTGCCTTCTTTCCCTCATCTTCTTTTGTTTCATCCCTCTTTCCTTTGCTCATTTTGCTCTCTTCAAACTTCTTCTCTTTCCCTTTTCACAAGTTTCAGAAAGATCTCAAGGTTTCAAGTAAAAGCACTCTCCTTTTTACAAGTCCTAATACTAAGTAGAGTTGTTCTGTTTTCATTTGAAAAGTCCTTTCAAGGCTTAAAATCCTTAAGGCATATTGTATAAAGTTTAATAAAAATCTTTTGTTTGAGTGGAATTTTTAAGTCCCCACTCTCATCCTCCCCCATTTGGGGAGGATTATGTTGTGTCCATCTTCCACATGCTTAGATTAGATGTGCTTCTTTACATCATCATTTGCATCTTATGCTTAGAATATTAATTATTAATCCATCACATCTAATGCATTGAATGAGTTGATTACTTCAAGTTCTAATTGTTTATCTTCCTAAGCAAATCAATTGCTTAAATCTCTTGAATCTCACCATAAGATGGATCAAGAGTGCTCTCTGTCGGAGAGTTTCATCAACCACTTTCATCTTAATTGTTGTGCTTGTTTAATCATTTAACTATTAAGTAAGACTCTTGAACTTGCAAAAACACAAGTCAAGAGCACTCTCTATCGGAGAGCATCCTAGGTTTGCATAATCGCTGCATTAGTCTCATCGACATTAGCTAAGTCTCTTGAACCACTGTCATAAGATAGGGTCAAGAGCGCTCTCTGTCAGAGAGTCTAATTAATCAACTTAATAAAACTTTCAACACACATCCTTTTAATTAATTAACTTCTCTCCTCCTTGCCGGAGTATGCTCTGACCGATCCTAGATCGGAATACCCAGAAACGGCACTGGATCTTTAAACCTTACAAGAGTAACTTAATTAAAACTTTTCCCCCATAAACCAACGCATCGGCATTGTTTAGTTTAAATACCGAGGCATGTGGGCGCCGGGCAACCCAATCTGGGCACAAGTAGTTAAGTTATTGAACACTTACCTGTGACCCCAGACAGGTCCGTCATGTCTTCGAACGGAGCGACTGAAGGTATTTCCGGTTAGGACATCCAGCTACCATAAGCAAGACCAATAAAAAACCTTTTAAACCTACCAAGAGCACTTGCAAAACCTAACATTCACTGGCATCATTTTGGGATTCACATCTCTTTATACACGAAGCATCCCTAATAAGTTGACTCCATAGGCACTGGTTCTATCTTTTCGCATTATTGATAATTTGGGCCATTTGTCCATTGGATGTTTTGATTATAAGTTATATCTGTGAATGCTTTACCATTTCGTGAGTTCTCAAATTAGTGTCTATCTTTTAATTCTGGTGATAGCAACGTGGATTGCTTTGTCTTGTGTTTAATATTCATAATATTAAATCATTTGAAATCACATTAACTCCTAAACAACACCCATCCACATCCAAAAACACCTAAAACTTAACTTAAACATTAAGCCATAGAAAACTCTTTGTTAGGGACTACCCCCCTTGGCTTTGTTAGGAGTTAGCCTAAACGGAGGAGCTAGGAGTAGGTGACAGTACCTAGCTCTATGCTTGCCCCCAAAATCACACCTCTCCCACTTTCTCAAGTGAGGAGACAGCTTTCAACTGATTTTTGCTGTTGATGTGCAATCGGTGGACAACAAGACCCCTTCAATATATATATATATATACCATTCACTTATTCAAACAAGTGAATATGCCACAAAGTGGCTTGTCCCTACCAAATATAGAAGTTGAGAAAGTAAATAAGCTCTAAGTTGGAAGTAGAAATTAAGAAAGTAAATGAAAAATGCGAACATAATTTTCTTATAAAATTTGTCACATCAAATATATAGAATTGATAACATCAAAATCAAAACATCACATGAAAAGTGACACCAATTTTTCTTGTTTTTTAGTGCACAAAAGCCAACACGGGCATGTGAAGGTTGCCACATGGCACTTTTAGAAATTTTCATATTAAATGTTTTTTATCTTTTCTATGTTTTCAAAACAAATTTACTCTCCAATATTAATGTCACATCGATAACCACTTTAACCAATCACAAAATGAAATGAGTGAAAAAATTTAAAGATTTGAAATTTATTTTTAAATTAAAAAACAATTTAATAAATTGTTTTTTGAAAACATCGGAATATTTATAGAAATTTAAAACATGAAATTGAACTAATGCAAAGTCGAAACACTTCAACTTGCAAGTGAAAGGTGTAATCTCTAATTTGGTAGGGACTAATAAACATTACCACCAACCTTAAATACTCACTTTGTTGGATATGCATCAATATTATTACGTAGGATAGTTAGCGGCTTGCAAGTGTGACTTGACCTTCTTTTACTTCAACAATAAATTCTTTTTTAATCGTCACTACTCTTCCAACGTGAACCTTTGATGTGGCGAAGGATATCTGGCATTGAATCCCATTGCCTAAGGGGTTGCATCATTGCATGTCATGGAATGGATGGGCGTTGTTGGAGAAACCCCAAAGGCATTGGGATCCATGCAAATTGTGCATGGTGAATATCCCTTATTATCTGAAGTACAATACAACATGAATATCAATAAGTTGACAACAAAGATTTTACTTCTCTCTAATCATTTATGCTAATCTTCAATTTTTTGTTCGAAATTATGTATGAGCCTGATCATATGAGATACGTATACGATGGCGACCACCTACAACAGTGATTCATTTCGAAAAATCATTGACTCCTACGCTCAGTGGCTGTTGTAGAGGTTAATGACTTCTATTGCAAACTTTGGTAGAATCTTCATATGTAGGCAACAACAAATAATTTCAAGTGAATTTCTATTCTTTTTTTGAATAATTCATATTCTCCCTGCCCTGGAAGTGAACTAATCGTTATGACATGCAAGCATTCAGTAGGATTCAGCAATTTATCCACAAGGATGGGAAATTAGGAAAACAACTAAAATGTCCTAATATATCGTACCAGTTGTTGGATTTTTCAATTTTGGGTTACTCTGGAGTCTGAAAGTGTTTAGACCATGTTTGGGAGTTCATGAGATTTGGGGTGCATGGTGTATGATCAGCCCATAGATGGTTCGAGATGGATAGTTGCATGTGAGATGGTCCATGATGGATATGCAAAATTGAGATAGATTACTCAATTGATGCTTGACCTCATTGTGCTAACTTGATGTTCTTCCCTTAAATGTTGTAGTTCTCTTGCTTGAATGGTGGGCGCCCGTCATGATGGTCACATGGAGGAACCACTTTCTTGGAGAGTGCCCAATTGGGATGAGGAGTGTTTTACATCATGGAGGGCTTCTAGCCCTAGATGGCATGTGGCAACATGGATTCTTGTTCAAAGGATTAGAGATGGCTAAAGGATGCATGGGGGGATTTGACAGTGTTCTTGCACGAGTACTTGACCTAGTAGACTACATTACTTAGCAGGATTGTTGGAATTCATGGAGGCTTGTGACAGAGGCATGTGGATTTACCTTGTGTAATTACATCATCTTGGATCCCTTATTGTGTAGGATATCACCTTGAAGCATGACACGTACTTTAGGGTGGACATCACACTTGTGCTGCACTACAAGGCATATGTAGGCTTATTGTAATGGCTTGTTCCCACATAGTATTCCTGGCCTTTTTTACCTCTCATATAAATAGAGGAAAGAGAGTCTTTCCATTCATATCAACATTTGTAATATTTTCTTTGTAAATAGCATCTTGGAGGAACTTGCAAGGGTTTCCTCATGAACTCAAGGACTTAAAAATTCTAGTGGAGACGTCTTCATTTGGAGTTTGCTCGTGACTAGGGTTTTCTCTTGAGGTGAAGTTGGTGACAATCACTCTTCTTTCTCTCTCTTGGCTCTTCACGTGTACTCTCTCTCTCTCCACTAGGGTGAAATGGTCTTCTTGAAGCTTCTTGGTGTTCCCGGGTTACGGTTTATCCCTTGGAGGTTGGAGATTAAGGTTTTGAGAGAAAACCCTAAGGTGGATTAGTGAAAAAGAGAAGACGAGAAGGACGTCTTGCCTTGGAGGTTATGTTGGAGAGATTCTTGCACTTGGAACTTGGTTGAGCTAGGTGTTTAATGATTTACCCTAGCTGTCCATATCTTCTGCAATTTTTAAATTTGAATTTCAGCAATATATGCTCTTTATGCATTGCTATTTACAGTAATTTATGCCTTGTTGATTTGACATAAGTAAGAGTAAAAATTGTTAAATATATTAATATCTAATGAAGAAGATAAGGGACTGAGTTTACTATTGTAATACTGCTGTTGTTTCTGCCGTAAATGTACATTTTCAGATCTGAATATTGACTAATAAGTTTCCCTAGAAGGGCTGAAAATTTATTTCATTGGTTGGTATTTTTTCTCCTTAATTGACAGAAAGTTTTGGGCTGTTCAAAAGTGAATTATTGTACTTCTTCCATTGTTGTTTTGTACTTTAATTTACAGCAGTCATAGGGCAGAAAATTCTTGGGTTAAAAACCAAGGAACCTTCTAAAAAAGGGTAAAATTTCTGAATTGCATTGAAGTTTCATTCCTGTTAAATTTCCAACAGCAGTCCCACTCTATATATTACAGCTGCTATATATGATATAACTTTCCAAAAGCTTAGTATTGTATTTGCTATGTATGGTGTCTTTTAACTTGATTTTGTAGCAATGTTTTGCAGTAGCAGAATCAACTTGCTTTTTTATTTTATTCTTGTTTTAAATGGCAGCAAATTTGTGGAAAATGCATGGGGTGTGCAGAAAACAGCGGAACACAATACTGAAGCAGGATGCAGGAACAGAGCATGCTTGATAGGAGGAGAAGAGTGGGTGGTAAACTGGAGTGGAAATGGATCACCTCCCAGGCTAAGGTTTTATTGCCTCCTAGCAAAATTTCTGGTACCTGTCCAAAGGGGAACAAATTGCAAAAGCTTGGCACCCAGCAACCAGAAAGAACACGGTCTGATGTGGAAAGTACCACTGTGATACCAATGTAATGAAGCAAATAGTTCATTATCTGAGACATCACACAGAAAAGGATAAAAGCCCATTGTCCAAAAGGACAGATGATATTTTAAAAAAATAATGATACAATGATAACTGGAAGGTAGTCAAGAAGACTATATATTGCTAAAAGGAGCACAACCCATAGGTCATAATCATTGATATAACTAGTGATATAATTTATGTTCATTATATTTTTTTCATATAGGGGAATCGGCAACCACAGGTCATAGTCTTCTCTAGCTATGTATAGATCAAAGGTTCCATTCTTGTCCCCACCACTATAACTATCCCAAGACTCGGTTCAGTTTGTGCCACGAGGCAGACGGATGCACCACACAGGGGTCAAACCAGGTAATTTATGTTCATTACATTAGATCTGGTCAAATTAATTAGTCATTGGAGACTTTTATTATGCTTCAAGTTGAATGCTCAAGTAGGCACCTTTGCCTAGGGTCACAATTGTGACCCATTCATTTAATGTTAAGATCACGTTCCAGCCTCTTGGCAGGAAAGATATCCATGATTATCTTGGGTAAAAATATTAATGCCTGAAAGGATTTTGAAACTATAAAAGCAGAGTACATTGACTCTCTTTCTTCCAGAAACCTAACGAAAATAGCGACCATTACTTTCAAATAGACAATACAAGAAATATAAATGCAAGAACATGAGTGTTCCAACTTCCTTACCATTCCACTCTGCATTGAGTGCTTTAAGGCTTCGATTTCAGCCTCTTTTTGCTGATCACGCTCCCTCCTTAGCTCTTGCCTGTTTGACAACCAAAGCCAACATGAGAATACTAGTAAACCAGGCACAAAGAGAAATGACCAACAAATATTAGATATGTAAGAAACAAGGCACCAGTCAATGACAATGCAATTATTTTAATGGTGAACAGGTAATTTAAATGATTGCACAAAGTTTGCCATTTTCCAGGACATGTGCCACGGCCCTTTCTGGGATTATATCAAAAGAGGCTGACCTACTAACAGTGTAACGACAGTGTCTTTCAGAAGATACTACACCATTTTTCCTTGGCATGTTATGGCTTTGCCTTGCTTTTATAGAGAACATCCACATTGTATTTTATAAGGTGTCAGTTCTTTATTTAAGAATTTTGCAGTAGTTCCTGATGGTTTCCTAGGAATAGTAATAGTGACATTACTAAGAGTCAAATTCATAAAGCTTCACTGTCATTAATTGCACCTCTTATTTTCAACAAAGCCATACAATGGCCTTGTCTTGAACTTTGATTCCCTCTGTGATTGACAGAAAGCTTGAAAATTGTTCATCTAACTGTGACATAGCTTGAACAAGAATACACAAGATAACTATCATTCAGAAAATTCAGCCTTCATGTGAGTGATGATTTTGATATATTGATTATAACATATACAATGACCGCAAAGACAAGACATGTAATGATGGCCACATTCCATGCTTCAGATTGCCAGCTTTACATATTCATCATTCTTAGAATGTTCTCTCCACTATCATGTATTATCTCTGAGCAATGCTCTCAAAGTAATGAAATCTGAGAGTAATGTATTAACGTTAAATGGTTAGTAATTTGAATGATTGACATCATAAACTCAGTGATAGCTTTCTAACATACTAATTGATCTCATATTTTACGAACAAAGGATGAATGCTTTCACAAAAACCTGAACCACATTCATCCATCCACTGAGATGTCACTTCTTGCTTGATGTTTACCGTCCGTGACCAGGTTGACACCAATGATGACAATTATCTTTGTTATCATATATTTGTTTGAAAATTCCTTCCACTGCTTATTGATTGTTTTACTGTTACCAGAGATACCAACAATAACATGATTATATGTCCATATATTTCTGATAATTAGCAGGTGATTATTGAACAAATTCCAGAAAGCGATATTAAGTACAGAATGCAGCAAATGTTGCTGGATTAAGCAATCAGACTTATGAAGAGTGCTCCACAATAGCTTCACAAGCACATATCTCCCTTTAACCAAAAATATGAAAATATATGAGTCTTGTTTGAATTCAATTTCTTCCTGTTATCTTCACTCCAGACATAGCATACATCATTCCATAAATTAAGGGAGAGGATATTTCATGTATTGGTGTAACAAGTTACAACACATAACCTCACACTGGCAGATAAAAAAGACTATCATGTCAATGTTTAACAATGTTCTTAACACGCACAATGTACTGCTTAACAAGCAATACTTAATAGCAATATGGCAGGGGTGTACTAAATTGTAATTTTTAGTTCCAAACTTTAGTTTACAATCAACATCCATTATTTGATGAACATAACACATCACAAACAATTGCTTCCAGACTGCTAGAAAAAATATGATTTATTGGTGGATGAAGAATCCATTAGCTTAGACATGGTTTGATTTATTGGCAAATATATGGGGCAGCATTGTAAGTTTGGGGTTTATGACGGTAAACATGGCATCATGTTTAACGTTGCATTGATGAGTTATACTTCCCTTTTATTAACTCTTTTTTATATAAGTAGTAGTCATAAGGAGAAAAGGGAGTCATATGGGTTATGTTGCCTAGGAGTTATAAGGTGTATGAGATCTCTAGGGATTGACAGCATGCAGTAGCTTATGGTAATTTCAGTTGTGCTTCAGTGGTGGTCCCTCTCGAGTCTCATTTGAGTTTCCCCCAAGTCATGAACCTGGGATATTATTATATTTTCTAATTGACCTTTTCACCCTAAAACCATTTATGTTTTGTTTATTCATCATTTTCTCAAAAGCTGTTGTTCACTGCATTTTGTCCTCCACATCACTATAGTATAAAGTGAATAGATGGAGAGATAAAATCATAAATGATATGCTAAAGATCTACTGATTTTTTCAGTTTTCTAATATTCACTTCCATTTTTTTGTGTTCTTGACTTGATGGTCTAATGGTGCTAGATGACAGCAGACACACTTTCTAGAGGTTCAGAAACTGTATGGGTGAAATCTCTCTTCTAAGACTGAGGTATCTTGATTTTTGTTTGCTGCAATTACTTGTTTTACTCTAAATCTGTTCATATCTAATTGCTTAATTGACTCAGAGATATTATGCCAGTGCAAGGGTTTCATATTTTCTTTGAAATCAGGAACTACTTTCATTTCCTCTGCTTGCATAGTTTGTCTTTAAATGGTCTTGGAAACATTGGGACAAGCCTAAGCACTACAGGCTCAACTTTTGTAGAAGCAGCTAGCATTATCATACTTTCTTAATGAAATCTGAGGATCATCTTTTGGGAATAAAAAATCTGGAATCTTTGTGTCATATTATTCTTATATCTGTGGTTGTTCATGCTTCTGCTCATTTTTCTAATATTTAACTTGTTGTTAGGTTACAGTTTTATACTTTCTTTCTAGCATTCAAGTACACTTTTGTCTTGAATCCAGTGGATATTTTCTACTTATGTTTGTAATTCTGTTTATTTAAAATCTCTCCTCAAAGTGTTGTTATATATACACACAAAAAAAAACATGGGGAACACTAACAACGTTTTCATAGATGTTTAGTTCATTTCTAACTTAGTTCCTCTTAGCTTTAGGGTTGCTGATTTTAAATTCTGTTCAATAAAAATCTAAAACAATATAAAAAATCATATATATAGAAAAAGAAACAATGATTGCAAGAAGGAAATCTCTAAATCTTTACTTATTGCAAAACCTTCTTCGTACTCTCTCTCACATGAGTACTTTTCATAAGTAAAGCAAAAAGGGAATTAGAGGACCTCAAGGGACATTAAACACTGGGTAGTACTTCCATCTATCTTCTCATATAGTCCACAAGAGTGTAGTGTTTTTGCCTGAATACCATTTTGGGCATCACCAGGTAGTCCCTGGAAAACTTGATTTTGGAGGAATGTTAAGAACCCTCTTAAGCAATGGATTACCCTTGCATATTTTTAACATTGTAATCCCATGTAGCCAGACTTGATGCACTACCCTATTGTTCTGTTTCATTCCATAATTCACGGCGAATATTTCTTTTGTTTGCTTGTTTGTATGCCAGTTGTAATTGTTATTTCACCAATGTCTAGTGGCAGGAGACCACCCTTGTTTTATTTATTTGTATTGTTGTTTCCTTTTAAGTTTTACTTCAGTAATTGTCTCAGCATACAAATGACAGGAGGTTCTCTTGAAATGACAATAATTTCCATTAAATTCCTAGCATATTCCTGACTTTTTTGCCCCCAATGTGTCTGTGTTTTCCTTCCTGATCTCCCAGACACCATAAATGTATGGAAGCATATACACACAACAAACTCAGTGACAAAGGAGAAAGAAAAATGTGTTCAATAATCATTGAAGTGACAAAGACTAATGTGTAATTAATGTTATACCCATGAAGAAGATAACGCACCACCCATAACCCACCTCATTTAATTTTAGACATCATTTAATGTCTTTTCATTATATCAACATGCCACTCATTGACTTTCATTAATATCCTTTATCGCAAACAATTAATGTGAGCACTAGCTATAATATTAAAGAGTAGAGTACAATAACTACATCAATAACCATTTTGTTAATACTAAATTCTAATACCATGGAGTCAATCCACATGTACCATTGTCTAGGTGACAACTTAAGCACATAAAAGAACTTATACCCGACAAAAAAGCTGCGCTTTGCTTTCAACAATGAAGCATTCAGATTGCAGAATGTAGATCTCCTCACCAAGATCACCGTTAACAAATGTCGTCTTAACGACCTGTTATCACGGATCTTGTAGTTGCCCTGGTAGAGTAATCCTGTAGAGGATGGCAGAGGGGACATGCAACCAAAGTCGTGACCTACGAAAACCCTAACCCCCAAAAGATGGATGATTGTCACGTCGATTAGGACTTCCATCGCTTTATGCCACCGGAAAATCCCAAGTGACAATGGGGGAGACCCAGACCTATCCTAAAAGGACAGACCTAAAGCAAATCACCAGATCAAACCCCTGACAGAGAATATGTAAGGTGAGTGCTTGAAACCCTAGATTCGAGGGATAAGCCACAGATTAAGGAGTACTTGAGTAGAGGTGGTTAAAGACGTTGGAAATGTTACTCAAGTAAAATAACACAGTAGCTTTTAGAGATTGGGAGCGAATCTAGGATTAGTGTGCTGGTTCAATTGATCAAACCTAGGACCCTAGGAGATTTAAGCAGACAAATGAAAAATTCCCAGGATGAGGTTGATATAGAGAATTAAAGCTTCCCACACACCGACTTGGATGAAAGATTCAACAATCAGAGAGAATCCAAGCAAAACCGGAAGAGAATACACAAGGAAACTGGCTGCCAGACTAAGAGGGGCGCTTCCTCCCTTAGGTATCAGCGCCTAGAGATGGGCAAATGGAGTCTAAAGTTGGCGTCTAGGAAGGAGAGGAGTTTTTTGGGATGGCCGACAAAACCCAAAACGTCGAATTTCCAGATTCCCAGTGCAAACCGATCCGGTGATTTTTCCTACTTCTAACAAGGGTTTTTTCAATAAAATAGTTGATGGGCAATGCATGAAAAAATCAAAGGACAGAGAACTTACCTGAGAAACGTACCTGAATCATGTTGACAAGCTCCTAGATGATGAAGAATGTTGTCGTTTCAATCAAATGAGAATTCCGAGCAAGATTTTGATGAATTGTTGCTTCAATCAGTGACCTGAGCGCGCCCTTTGTACCTGTCACACCAAAGAACTCAATCAGTACGACAAATAAACGGGGTCTGCAAGCTAAAGAAATTACAGGGAAAAGAAATCATGAAGAAGTAGCTACTCCCTGACAACCAACACCGATTTTCGGCAACAGAGTGAATCTCCCCACCAATGCACCTCCCTCAGAATCGCCTTCTTCAACCTGCAGATAAACGAGTACAAGAAAAAGGTACAAAAACTATGTTGGATTGATCTTAGTGCAGAAGAATAACAATGTCAATCATCATCTCATTCATTCATCAAACAAGAAGCAAGTGTCGAATCGTAGAAAAAATTTCTTTATTCAATAATCCAGTGCCAAAGCTCATGCTTTACAATGGGGGGATCAGTTCTCTTAAATTGTAATGTCCTCTTCCTTTTAGGCCCTGAGGCCCATACCGCTAACCTATGTGATTCCTGTGGGTTCAAGCGGTTACTGTTAACTAGGGAATCAGATCAG